>PVJS01003372.1:0-12432 GCA_004027185.1 Glis glis
ATTTTGTTCTTCTTTATTGCTGAGTAGAATTCCATTGTGTGTATTTCCCACAATTTTGTAATCCACTCATCTGTTGATGGACACCTAGGTTGGTTCCATAATTTGGCCACTGTGAATTGTGCTGCTATGAACATGGGTATGCATATATTACTGTAGTTTTCTGGTTTCAATCCCTTTGGTATGATACCCAGTAGTGGTACAGCCGGATCATATGGTGGATCCATTCCCAGTTTTCTGAGGAATCTCCACACTGACCTCCATAGTGGTTTTTTTTTTAAAGGGCTGAGGGTGTAGCTGAGAGGCAGAATGCCATAGGGTTCAATACGCGCGTACACACACACTGCCACTCTCACCCAGAAACACCCTCACAGACACACCCAGAAATAAGGCTTAATCTGGGAACTCTGTGGCCCCCTCAGTTAACCATCACAGGGTTTTATAGAGAAGCCGGGGAACACAGGCCCTGACCAGGCCTGAATCTGCCGATCTGCCCTTGGGAGTGGGACTCGCATAAGCATGCATGTCTCGATGCATCCTTCCCCCAGCTCCACTTTTTTACGTGGGAGGTGTGACTGAGCCTTTGCCAGGAGAACACTGCTTCATGTTCAGCCTGGCCATGATGCAGCCTCCACAGAGCCTCCACAGAGTCAGCCTCCTCCTCCCTCCAGCTCCCCACAGCCATCCCGGGACACTTCACCTCCTCCACACCCAGAATCCTCCACCTCCCAGGCTCTCTTCCATGTTGCACACTGAGCCTGTGTTGGGGTCTGGCAACCCCACTTTTCAGCACTCTGGTCCACAAACCCTCTGGCTCATGGCAAAACAGAACCTGCTAATGCAAGGTAGAGCTCAAAGAAACCTTCAGCTGTGCCTTTCTTTTCCCCGACCTGCGGAAATTCTCCATCATACTCCACAGGACTGTGCTTCGAAAATTCCCACCAAAGAGCCCCAAACATCAGTGAACTCCACAGGCTGTGGGGATGTAGGGCTAAGCAGCCCAGAACCTCAGAACTCTTTGAAGTCTTCTGTTCTATATTTAGAATTCATCCAATGTTGTGTGTCTCATTCCATGATAGAGAAGTCCACAAACACATTTTTTAAAGTTTCCTATTGTTTGACATCAAGAAAAATTGATGCTCCAGGACTTTGTGTGTTGCCTGCGGTTTTTGTCTGTGCTGCGACCCAGCACGCTGACTCCCCACAGAACCAGAACCCAGTTAGCAGAAGCTGCCACATGTGGGTTATCATTTATTCATTCCTTTACTCTGCACATCTTGGGGGAAACCTACCATGGGGAGGATAGCACAGGAATTAAAGTTCCCAAGAGACTCACGTCTCTGCTCACTTTCTAGTGCGTGACTTTTGGCCAGTGGCTTACCCTCTCTGAGTTTCAGTTGCACTCTCTGTAACTTGAAAGCATCTGTCACGTTCGACTTGAGAATTAAATGAAATAATGACTGTTATAGTTACATATGAAATGTCCCCTAAAGAGCCCATTTGTTAATGTTTGAGGTTGATATAGCGGAGACATGAGGGTTGTAATTTTAGCAGTGGATAAGTCCACTGTAATGGATTTACCTGGGTGGTACCCAGTTGGTTGTTAGGGTGTGGCTGGGGGAGGTGGTCCTTGGGGTGCAGCCTTGGGGATTATATATGGTTCCTCCTCCCCCTGCTCTCTCTCTTGCTTTCAGCCTCCATCATGTGAGGAGCACAGCCCGAGTGCTCTCCCTCTCTCCGTTTCCTGTCACCATGCCCTGAGATCCACGGTCCCCAGACTCACACAGACTGAACTCGAAACCATAAGAAAATAAATCTTCTTTCCTCTAAGTTATGTGGTCAATATTTTAGATTATAGCTGCAAGAGTGTTGACTGAAACAGACTGTAAAGCTTTAGTACCTTTTAGTACATTTTTTACAATGCTGAATCATATCCAAAATGAAGGTATGAGGTGGCATCTTATATGGAATTGCTAACTACAGTGTTAATAAAAAATGTTAAGTGGGGAATCACAAGCAATGCTAACGATGCTAAGCCTATTTCAGGTAGAACACATAAATGCTCATTGATTCACCTATCCTTTGACGTAGCGTCAAAGCCCTGGCCTGGTGTCTTGTCCTTTGGGACTAGTATTTCATATCCTTCTCCTTATGTAAATCACGAGTGCGATTAAATAGGCTATCCTCTGCATTTTTTAATTTAAAAAAATGGAGCAGAAGTTTATGGACATACATGAAGCAAGAATCCTTCATGTATTCAAATTTTCGCCCAATCCTGTACGCTCGCCTGGCCCACATCTATGTCAATAACACTGCTTTGTGGGGACATGTCTTTTTTGGTCTTTTCTGCAACAGAGATCTTTATTTCTACACTCCTGTGACATTAATTTGCAAGTACTGAATGAAGTCAGGTCACTGTGATGGCCTCTGGCCAGAGTGGGTTTGTGTGGGAAGAATCTCTTACTCTGTGTGACGAGCCACTAAACTGGGGGCAGGGAGGTGTCCTCAAGACCCAACACTGCCTACGAAATGATGAACCACAGGTGTGAACACAAATGGAGCTCTTCCTGCCATGCCACTAAAAATGTAAAAGTTATAAATACAGCTAACTCAAAAATTAATAAATCAAAAGCCTGCCTTCCTCTCCTTACAAACCCAGGAGGCTAAGTTTTAACATCAAATTCTTGGCCTCTGTAGGTCTCTATGCTAGCACACGGTGGCCAGAGATGCCTGGTTTGAGGCCCCCACCCTGCCCAGATCCACTTCCATTCTCTTCCCACCCCACTTCCCACACCGAGGGAAGTCCCCTCCTGGCAAGTCCCCTTGCTAGGAGCTCCATCTTTGCTCCCTACAGACCCTCGGCCCTTGGGCACCCTCAAGAAGAAAACCCAGAGGAGCCCTGCCCTGAAGATGAAAGGGGCGGGGGCCCTGCAGGCAAGTACTTCTGGGGTCCCAGCTATACCTAGCATGGTCTAGACCCAGGGCCAGCAAACATTTGTGTAAATGGCCACGCAGTTCGTATTTCAGGCTTTGTGGGTATAGTTTAGATGTGGTTTGAATGTGTCCCCAAAGCTCACGTGCTGGAGCTCAGTTCCTCGGTAATGCTATGGAGAGGTGGCAGATCTTTAAGACGTGGGACCTGGGAGGAAGTGGTCAGGTCATGGGGGAGCACCCTCAAAGGGGGTTCATGCAGCTCTCACAGAAGTGGACTAGATCCTGAGGAGCAGGTTGGGACTGAAGAGTGAGCTTGTCCCCTCCCCGGTCCCTCTTGCTTCAGGTGACCTCTTTGTCACGTGCTCCTGCCATGACACCATCCTCCAGGTTCTGACATAGCCAGAGGCCCTCATCAGAGGCCACCTGATCATGGACCTTCTGTCTCCCAAACTGTGAGCTAAATAAAATTCTTCTTTATACATTACCAGTCATTGGGTGTTCTCTCATAGCCACAGAAAACGGACCAAGACAGCCGGCCACACGGTGTCTGTCAGCACTACTCAGCTCTGCTACGGTAGGGTGAGAATGGACATAGATGCCCGGCAAACGCATGAGCATGGCTATGTTCCAGCGACACTGCACTATGGACACAGAACTCTGAATTCTATATAACTGTCACATGTCATTTTTCTTTTGATTTTTCACAACTATTTAAAAAATATAAAAACCATCCTTAGTTCATGAATTGTAAGAAAACAAATAGCCTACAGTCGTCATTTGCAAAGTGCTGGTCCTGAAGGTGCGACAGGAACTCTGGGTGGAGACATTCCACTGGGTCCTGGACATTTTGCTTATGGGGAACAGAGCAATTGGGGACTTAGGACCGAGGGCAGGAGCCCCTCCTGCCTGGGGCCTCAGGTGTGAGCGGTCAGGGCAATTACACAGGTTAAGAAGTTGATTAAGAGGAGCTGCTGCTAACAGGAGCAGTTCTGATGGTGACACTGGGCCAGGCCTCTTACAGCATCGCGCCACCACCCACCTCTGCCCTTTCTGACCTGCCAGTCCCAATATGCCAGGCCTCCTCTGAGGTGCGAAATGTGGAGAGTCTCATCTTCTGTGACAAATAGAGCCATGGCTCATTAACCATCTGATTTCTAGAAAACTCACTCTGAGACCCACAGTGGACCCAGCTTCTCCCTGCAGCCCCACAGCCCGTCCCAGGGAACTTCTCCAAGAGGGAACCGTGGCGGCCTCCTGACCCAGTCTCGAGGGCCTGCCTGCTCGGGCCATGTTTCTGACTGCCCAGCTGAGGGAAAGAACATTATTCTTCATTTCCATTCAGTTGCTGGATTTAGGCCGTTGTCTCGAACACTGCAGGATGCGGTTGCTGGATAATCTATTTTCCGTTTGCTCGCTTACAAGCAATTTCTAAGGCTCTTGTGGAAATCATTGTTAGTCATCCCTATATTTAGCCTTGAGCTGAATCAATTTGATGGCTTCGCAGCAGAGAGAGAGAGAGAGAGGGAAAGAGGGGCCAATTTTGATATTTTGATAAGGATGTGCTTTCCCACAATTTTCACTTTAAAAAATAGCTATGCATACTCTGGAGGTGGGCGTGATTTTCGATAACAGATGTAGTCAAAAGAAATGATGGAAAATCACATTTATGTTTAACTGACCATGCAGTGCGGAGCTACTTCCCCCTCGGTTTGACTCAAATTGCCATGGGAACAGTCAGGATCTTCTGTGAGGTGCTTTAGAGAAAATCGCATCTGGCAGACGGTACCTTCCACCCCAGCCCTGTTTTCCCCGGAGGACTGAGCTCATTCATCTATTCCTCCCGCATCCCCAGGGCTCTCGGGCCAGCCTCCTGTTTCTAAGAGCCAGGGCACTTTGAGGGTTGTCAGCAGTATTATAGGGGAGCAAGGTCGTTTGGCATGGAATCCTAAGATTAGCAAGGCTGGGTCAGGGTGGAAGGACAGCACCTGATTCCGATCCTTTCCTTCCTTTTGCATCTAGAAGTTCAAGCAAGTTCTGCCTGGAAAATTTGTTCAAAATGGGCAAGTCCACAAATCAGAAGCCCTTCTTCCTGCCCTAGCCCCAAACTGAACTGTCCTCTCTCTTCCATGTGACACTTAGCACCAGACTAATGCCCCTCAGGAAGCAAGGGCCGGCTGGTGCCCTGACATTCCCCCAGAAGGAGGACTTTCAACCATTCAGCTTCTGTACTAAGTATAGAGCAGTTGTCATGAGCCTGGGCGCATACAAGATCCAGCCAGAGGAGAAAGTTTAAATTCTAAGGCCCTGGCCCCGCCCTCAGATCAAATAATACAGAATTTATTATTTGAATAGGGGTGGGGATTAGGATGCAGCCATTTTTAAAGACTCCCCAGGAGATTCAAACACACGGTTTATAATTATGTTATAGATGCAAAGGTGAATGAGTCCGTATTTAGAACTCCTAATCACACCCTCTGCTCCAAATCCAGAAGTCCTGCCCGGCTTGCCATCTCTGCCAACAGCGTCCATACTCTGCACTCAACACACCCATACGGGGCCTTCCTGTTTGCACATCCGCATCCCTTTCTGGACTGTAAAATCCACAAGGGCAGGGACCGTGTTAGCTTTGTTCACTCAGCACAACACCTGCCACATAGTAAGGCCTCAGCATTGCCTTTTTTCATTCATTCATTCATTCATTCATTCATTCATTGGTACTAGGGGTTGAACCCAGGGACATTCTACCTCCAAACTATACCCCCAGCCCTATTTTATTTTTTTCTTTTTGTGGTACTGGGGATTGAACCCAGGGGCATTCTACCTCCAAGCTACACCCCTGGCCCTATTTTTATTCTTTATTTTGAAACAGGGTCTCACTAAGTTGCGGAGGGCCTTACTAAGTAGCTGAGGCTGGCCGCAAACCTGGATCCTCTGGTCTCAGCCTCCCAAGTACTGGGATTACAAGCGTGCGCCACCATGCCCGGCTTTATTCTTTATTATGAAACAGGGTCTCACTAAGTTGTGGAGGACCTCACAAGTTGCTGAAGCTGGCTGCAAACCTGCAATCCTCCTGTCTCAGCCTCCCAAGTACTGGGATTACAAGTGTGCGCCACCATGGCCAGCTTATTTTTTATTTTGAAACAGGGTCTTGCTAAATTGCTACTGGCAGCCATCTTGACCCTACAAGGGAAGGGCCAGATGGAAGACAAGAGGGCAGGAAATAGCCAGGGCTGCTCCTCTCAGCCTCCAGACCCCACTGTGTCCAAATCCACCTCCACCTCGCCGTTGGGAGAATCAACAAACCAGTTTCTTGCCAAGCCAGTTGGAATTGGGCTTTCTGACATACAGAACCAAAGATGTTCTCATACAGTGTTAATCCCAATGTTACTCTTTACTAACGATTTAACCTCCCAGAGCCCCGGGTTTTCACATCTACAAAAGGAGAACAATATCATCTACCTCCCATGGCTGCTGAAAGAATTAAAGATAATTCTTATGTAAAGTGCTGGCAAACGGTAGATCCACGATAAATGTTAGCTCCCTTCCCCCGGTTCCAAATATAAAACTAAAATCTGGATCTAAGAGGCACAACATGTGGCAAGAATTAAGAGAAGATGTAAAAGTATAACACAATGACCCTTGCCTCGGGAGACAGAATGTAAATTGCACAAAAAGTTCAGTCAGTAGGAATCCGGAAACTCAGAGCCTAGTTAGAAAATTAGCAAGTATTTTGAGCTATCTTGCAACTCCCACGACTTCAATACGTAAGTAGAATGCATTTGCCCTATACAGTTACCGGGTCTTTTAAACAGACTCCAGTGCACTTTGCCTGCAGTGTGGGAGACTGCAGAAGCGGGTGGTTGGAGAGGGGAGAGATGAATGGGCAACCCCCAGTCCGTCTTCCGCTGCTTTCGTTTGGATTTTTTTCGTGCAGGGTTGAACCCACCAGTGTTCATGTTGTTTTGTTGTTCTCATTCCTATTTTTGTATCTTTTTCCTTCAGTCTAGAATATTTTATTCCTATCTCTCTGGAGATCTATAAAATACCAAGAACAAAATTGATCACCTCTGGTTAGTAAAACATCAATCTTGAATGCAGTATGTTGAATCTATGAAAACTTTGAGCTGTGCCTAACTGAAGGTTTGTGTTCCAGTCTTCCATGAAGGAGCTTGCAAAGCAAATCACTGGAGACCTAAAAAGTTGCTTCAGTTGTCCTTGATCAACAATTAATCACGACATCAATTGCCAGGGATTTATTGATTTATTGATTTATTACCTGTTTAGGCCTAGAACTATCCTGGGAAATATAGTGAAACAAAGGTGGTATACAGTGCTTATGATCTAGAGGGCAAGGAAGACAAAATCTCATAAAGCTGATGACAATTAAGCATTTATCTATGGGGCACAGACTTTTAAGTGCAGTATAAGGTCAAAGAAGGCAGAGTTTAATGTAGCCTACTGCCATTGGTAAAGATTTATGAAAGAGGAGAGACAAGATTCAATTTGCTTCTTCTTTATTTTTTTTAACCTAGGGGCATTCTACCTCCGAGCTACAGCCCCAGCTATTTTTCTTTTCATTTTGAAACAGGGTCTCGCTAGGTGGCTGGCTGAGTCTCGCTAAGTTGCTGAGGCTGGTCTCAAACCTGTGATCCTACTGTCTCAGCCCCCAAGTACTGGGATTATAGGTGCACCCCACCATGCCTGGCCTCAAGTTGGTTCTTAAAGAGTGCACACAACCCAGAGAAGCCCAGAGAAAAGGGAATGGGTATCAGTAGTTGAGAAGTGAGAAGCCAAGGCCTGAGGTCTGTAGGAACCTGCAATCCATGGAGAGTTCATCCTGACTCTACCAGATGAACCAGTCACAAGCAAGAGAACACCAGGCCAGCCATGATCTCCCCAGGGAGAATGTTCCATGATGGTCCATAATGAGAGGTCAGGGGTGGCGGGGCGCTTGCTCAGCGCAATCCCACTGAAGCTTGGGTCATCCATCTTCCACTCCTCCGCCCTCCAGCATGGTGACTTTTCATCCATAGACTTGTCACCTCCTGCCATGGGATGACCGCCACAGCTCCAGGGCCAACCTGCTTACCACATTCGGTCACAGGAAGCAAGAACAGCAGGTGTCAGGACAGAAATAGGTGCCTCTCGCTTGACTAAGGGGGGTTGGACATTTACCAGAACCCCCTTTTACCAGAAGGCCTCCTCTTAATGGCCAGAAATGGGGGTCCTGGCTACCTCTAGCTGCAAAGAGGCTGAGAACTTGTGTATCTGGCATTTTCAGACTGAACTGTGGGAATCCATACTCTACCAGTAGGAAGAAAGGATCAAAGGTGGCACGACTATTGGGAGGCAACCGGAGGATCTGTCCCGCAGGCTCAGAGGGATATGAATGGGGTTTGTACAAAGGTCCAAAACAGGCTGGGGATTAAGCAACAGGATGGGGTTCTCAGACCTGCTGTATGGCATGAGAACATGGGAACAACTGGAGAAGGTTGACCATGTTGCACATGCTCAGGCCCTCCCCCTGAGATTCTGATTAGAGGAAAGGAGTGGGGCCTGGTAATCTGCCTGCGTAAGGAGCACCCATGGGGCTCTAGGACAGGTGGCCTGGCAGCCGCCCTGTGAAAGATGCTGGGCTGAGGAAGCATTGCAAGGTCTCATCGAGAAGGATCAGGAAGCTAGTGGAAGGCTAGGGGACGCCCTGGGCCCAACCAGAGCCCACTGCAACCATCCCAGCATGACATGGTGAGGGCCTACAGCCGGGTGGCCACCGGAGAACACAAAGGAAGGTTCCAAGATTACCAAGATGTGCTGGGACTCATGGTAGATCCCATGTGGGAAAGGAAGGTGTATAAGACAAATGAAAGATTTCTAGGTTTCTAATTTTAAAAAGCATAGAGCCTCCCCAGGCAGTAGGCAGGGCCTGTCAAGGATCCTTGTTTGCTCCTGGAACCAGATTCATGGGGAGAGATGGGTGTTATTAACCCTATTCAACAGTTGCATGGAACAGCGCTATTCATGGCCGCAAATGTCAAGACAGGGAGGGACCACACATCTGAAGTGTCCAGAGGAATTAAAGAGCAACCTCCCAAATCTACTCGGACAGGGACTTTGCTTATACTCTATGCAGGTCCAGCCTCTCACTGGTAACAATAATTATTACAATAATCATTTATTTATTTGTTATTTATTTTTAGCACCAGGGATTGAACCCAGGGGCATGCTACCTCTAGGCTACACCCCTAAGCCTATTTTATTTTTTATCTTGAATCAAGTTGCCGAGGGCCTCACTAAGTTGCCGAGGCTGGTCGCGAACCAGCAATCCTCTTGTCTCAGCCTCCCAAGTACTGGGATTACAAGCATGTGCCACCACGCCTGGTTTACAATAATCATTCATGAAGGAGCTACATCTGCCATGCCTTGCTATTTGAGGCTCCTCATAGCCCTAGCAGACAGTCATTCTTATTCCCACTTTGTAGATGAGAAAACTGAGGATTAGAGGGGCTAATTCATTTACTTACATTCAAAGCCTGCAAGGGCAGAGTTGGAGCTGAACTCATTAGTCTAACCCTAACCCTAACTCTAACCCTAACCCCACTCTGTGTGTAAAGGCCTCCCCAGGAAGGCTACTTTGTAACCTTTATCCACATTTTCTTTTGATGGTTTCCAGTTCTCTCTTCCTAAGAAACAGAAGTAACTAAAAGAGAAGTCATTAAGTTGGGTAAAAAAATAAAAGTTAAAAAACAACTCTCATGTTTTGTTTTGCTTCAGAAATTGCGGCTTTTCACTTCCTAACAGTATTTTTCTCCATCATCATATATAAAATCTTAAAAACAACAACAACCAAAAAAAAAAAAAAAACCCACATGGGATTAGAGACAGATTTGCCCAATCAAGATCCTTGGTCCTAAATGGTCAGATATGTACTAAGAACCAAATTCTGCAGAAGGCCTATGCACTCACTTAGAAATCAAACCTGGTGTTATGCCTATAATCCCAGTACTTGGAAGGCTGATCAGGAGGATCACAGGTTCAAGGCCAGCCTCAGCAACTTAGCAAGAACCTGTTTCACGATGAAAAATAAAATAAAATAAAAAAGACTGGGGGGTGTAGCTTGGAGGTAGAACCCACCACCCTGGTTCAATCTTCAGTATAAAAAATAGACCTGGTATATGACTGAAATAGAAAGCTGAGTTGCTTGTACTTGAGTTTTGTGGCTAAGCAAAAAAAGATTCAGATAAGATGCTAAGGGCTGAGACAAAATGCTTGCCTGGTTGACAAACGAGTTTGTCACAAGACTAAAGCCCAGCAGGGAAAATCCTTATGGGCTGGGACTGGTGATGACCTTCAGGATTTGGTACCTGGCTCTGACCCCTCAGATGAGCTGCTTCTGCAGTTGATCCTCTCCCATGAGCTCCTTAGAGCCGGGCAGCCTCCAGTATGGTGCTGCCGCCAGCTCGCCATCCCCCTGCCTCAGCGCTCCTGTGCTCTCTTACCTAGCGCTTCCTTAATTACAGAACAGAAAATAAGGGAGCTGGTCATTCACAACTTCATTGCTGACTTACATTTTTTTGTAAGGTAAGGGGAAAAAATAACATAGCTAGAGGAAGGGAAGGTATTTATAGAACTGCATGGTGATTCAGAGATATTAATAACACCTGAGACTCACTAAGGGCTGTTGCCTCAAAATGCTTTAATAAACAAAACAACTCAAGCTTGCCATGTGCAGAGAGAGAGAGAGAGAGAGAGAGAGAGAGAGAGCGCAGCATTTGAGCATTTGTTAGTGGCCAATCCCCGATTCAGTGTTGCACTGTGGTTAGCTCTCATTTATGGGGCACATCTCTACAGCAGGTAGAATTCTGAATACTGAACATTTGATTATTGCTAACCCCTCAAAAGGTGGGGTTTTTTATCCTTGTTTTATATAGATAAGGAAATGGGGGTGTAGATATGAAGGAATGTGTCTAAGGCCAATTAGCCAGTAAGTGGAGGATCAGATTCCCACCCAGGCCTGCCAGACCCAAAGCTCCGCCTGATACCCTTGGCTCTCCAGAGCCTCCCAAAGACTGAAGCAATAGCACAAGACAGGGAACAAGAACAGGGAGACTCCCATGCTGTCATGTAACATGAAATGTGGCAGAAAGAGACCTAAAAGCAGAGGCAGAAGTCACGGCTCTGGTCAGGATCCTACACTCAGAGCTTTAGTGGTCTTGATTAGGAACACTTATGGAGATCCCAAGTTCCCATACTGCTACTTGTAAAAGAGGGATGACCAAATGGTTCTAGTTCAGTCCATGAGGGTATCAGACTTCTATTCTTACTACAAGTAAATACAAAAAACTAAAGAGAAAAAAAAAGTGGACCAACTGTTTGCAGCCATTGAGCAACAGACAACATGGGGCTATGGGCCTTAAGAGAAAAATACACAAGCTGACTTCATATTTATGTTAGATTTATGCCTGGTGCACATTTTAACTTATAGCAAGAAAGCAGAACTGGAATAGAGAGCAGTGTTTTCATTGGGTGTAGATAGATGGTAGTTTGGTGTTGATAAGGCAGCTGGAATTTTGAGAGGGAGGAGACCAAAGAAGAGGTAGCTCTGCAGGGGAAAATGTCACAGACTCTGCATAATGGACTTCTGGAGTCTATGCACAAATCCCAAGTGACACACGCACAGGTGAAATCCCACAAGGCCTGGGAGAGAACAACTCCTGGGAGTTGAGAGGTGAATGAGGACTGCAGTGATGGCGCAGTGCTGAGAAATGTGAGAGGTCCAACAAGCCAGAGGAAAAATCGTAGGCCTTCAGTTAAGACCCCAGGCAAGCTGTGCCCTAAAGTAGGGGCGACTCGAGCCTGTGCTGTCAAAGTCTAAAACCAACCTGTGCCACCAGAAAATTAATTGCGACCCAAGTAAAGCTCAACACTCTTGAAAGGAAGAAAATATAATTCAGACACTCCTCAATAATACATCCACAATGTATAGCACACAATTAAAAATCACTAGACAAATACGAAGGAGAAAATACCACCTAATACCAAGAGAAAAAAAGAGTCAGCAGAAACACAGAGATGACAGATGAAGTGGAATGAACAGAAAAGAAACCTTAAAAAGCTGTTTTGTATTTATTTAAGGATTTATAAATAAAATGTGGATATAATAAGTAAATAGATGAGATTCTCAACACAGACCCAATATAAGTTTTTAACTGGTGTTTAATTGTAGTCCCAGAAGGAAAGGCAAGAAATATTACAGTAAAAAACATTGAAAATATAATGACAAAATTTTTTCCAAATTTGCTGGAATATATCAAACTAACAAGTTCAGATCCAATAAGCTCAACAAATCCTGAGCATTATAAATAAAAGGAAGACCACATCTTGGGGTATCTCAGTAAAATTTCTGAACACAAGCCGGGCGTGGTGGCGCACGCTTGTAATCCCAGTACTTTGGGAGGCGGAGACCGGAGGATCCGGGTTCGCGGCCAGCCTCAGCGCGCATGC
>PVJS01003372.1:12532-76293 GCA_004027185.1 Glis glis
AAAAAAAAAAAAAAAAAAAAAAAAAAAATTTCTGAACACACCAAAGATGGAGAAAATTTTTATATCTGGCAATGGAAAATGACACATTGAATATAGGAGAACAATATAAATACTAAAAATGAAAAGGCATTTTTAAACTGCTGGGGAAAAATCAATTTGGAATTCTATTTCCAGCTAATATATTCTTTAAAAATTAGAGTGAAACCAAGACATTTTCAAACTAAACAGAAGCTGAAGAAATTTGTTGATGCGCTGCATTACCAGAAATATTAAAGGAAGTCCATTTGGCTGAAGAGAAATGAAACCAGATGGGAACTCAAATGTACGTGAAGGAATAAAGACAGATGGAATAATACATATAACACTTTTTGTTTCTTAATTTCTTTAAAGACAATTGACTGTTTAAAATGAAAATATTAGGAATACATGATGTGGTCTATAGCCTATTTAAAATTAAATGTAGGAAAATAGCACAAAGATGGGAAATAAATGAATGGAAAACCACTATTGTAGGATTTTGACATTTTGTTTAAAATACAATATTAACTAAAGAACAGACTGTGATAAATGAATATCTATTTTAATCTCTAGAACAACTACTAAAACCCCAAAGTCAATAGAGGAGATATAATGGAATACTAAAAGTCATTCAATTAATTAAAAAGAAGGGAGAAAGATCAAAGAACAGATGGAATAAATAGAAAACAAATAGCATAATTGGTTAAACATTTCAATTAAAAAAGTAGCTTGTCCAACTGGATAAAAAGGCAAGATCCAATTATATGCTATTTACTAGACACACACTTTAAAAATAAAGGCACAGAGGAGTTAAAAGCAAAAGAAAGAGAAATGATGTATCATGCAACCACTTAACCAAGATTAAGTATTTATATTGATACTTCAAGGAATATTACCAGAGATAAAGAGGAACATTTCATAATGATATGAGGGTCAATTCATCAAGAAGACCTAGAGATCTTATTTGCATATGCTCTTAATAAAAGAACATCAACACACATTCAGAAAAAAGTGGACAGAACTCCTAAAGAGATAAGCATATAAATCTACAATCCTGGATGGATATGTGTACACTCCTCTCTGAGTAATTAGTAGGAGAAGTACACAAAAAGGATATCTGAACAACGATGCCAACAAACTTTACTGGCATTTATAGGACACAATAGCCAACCCCATACACATTCATTCCAGGGACCCATGGAACACTCACCAAGATGGACTATAATGGGCCATTAAAATGTTGCAATAGATTTTAAAGTATTGAAATCAAAGGGTGCATCTTCTCTGACATCAACAGAGTTAAATTCAAGATTAACAATAAGAAGCCTTAAAATCTTCAAATATTTAGAAATGAAGCTACTTATTTCTAAATATGCTGTGTATCAAAAAGAAATAAAGGAAATTAGAAATATTTACAAATGAATGATAATAAAAATACAATGCATTAATATTTGTGGCATACATCTAAAGAAGTGCTTAGAAGGAAATATATAGCATCAAATGATTATATGAGAAAAGAAAAAAGAATTAAAACTAATGATACAAGATACTACTTTAATAAGTTGGGGGGAAAGAGTGGATTAAATAGAAAGAAGTAGAAAAAATATAATGAATATAGAATAATAAATTAAACTATAGAGCAAATCCAAAGTTGATTCTCTAAAAATATTAATAAAATTGATTAGTTCATAGCCAGGTTGAGAGAGAGAGAGAGAGAGAGAGAGAGAGAGAGAGAGAAAGAGAGAGAAATTGTCAGTCTCAGAAATCTAAGAGAAGCCATAACTACAAACCTTATAGATTTTAAAAAATAATAAAGAAATATTATAGAAAATTTATACCAATAAATTTAATCTTATATGAAATGAATAAATTCCTTGAAAGATACAACTATTAAACTGAACTAAGAGGAAATAGACAAATCTGAATTTCCCTTTATTTCCTAAAGAAACTGAACTTGTAACTAAAAAAAGTTCCCTCAAACAAAACTCTCTGCCCACAAGGCTTCACTACTGAATTATATGAGGCATTTAAGGATGAAATAATACCTTATTTTTATGTGCAAATAAGATTTTACACAAATATTTTCAGAAAATAAAGGAGTAAACACTTCCCTGCTCACTACATGTATATCAAAGCCTCATAAGTACATTACAAAATATACATACATATACACACACATCAAACAAATTTGATTCAAGAACATAGACAAAAAAGTCCTTAAGAAAGTAGTAGCAAAAGAAATTCAATGACCCATGAAATAGCAATACATTATGACCAAGTGAGGTTTATATCAGGAATTCAATGTTAATTTAATATTAATCAAAAATATAATTTACCACATTAACAGAATAAAATAGAAAAATCACACACTCATTAAATACATGCAAAAAACCACATTTGACAATATTCAACATCCATTCAAAAGAAAAATTTCAGAAAACTAGAAATAAATGGCAATTTCCATAGACTAATAAAAGGTATCTGTGGGAAAACTCTACTTAACAGCATATTTAATAGTTGAAGATTGAATGTCTTCCCCCTAGGATTGGGAATGAGGAAAAGAAAATACTTCCTCTCCTGACTTCTATTCAACCTTGTATTGGATGGGATGTGTTATATAATGGAATAGAACAGAAAAAAAGAATACATACAGATTGAAAAGGAAGAACCTAAATTGAAACTCTGAATTTGCAGACAGCATAATTATATACATGGAAAATACAAAGAAATCTATTAAAGAGCTACCACAGTAAGTGAATTTAGAAAGGTTACAGGATCCTAGGCCACTATATAAAAAATACACTCTATTTCTATATATTAGCATTAGAAAAAGAAATGTAAGAAAACAAGTCCATTCAGAATAGCATAAGAAATAAAAGTGCTTTGGCATAAACTTAACAAAAGATGCTTAAAACCTCCACACCAAAATCTTCAAAACATTACTGAGAGAAAGTAATGAAATCTTAAATAAATGTAATGAGATAACATATTCATGGATCAGAAGACAATAGCAGTACTAGTAGAAGTAGTGCTGGGGCTTGAACCCAGGACCTTGCACATGCTAAGGACACTGTCACTGAGCTACACCTCCAGTCCTAAATGGCCCAAAATTATTGAGATATAACTTGTTCTTAATCCAGCAAGCTTTTTGGGTACAAACTGATGAACCAATTCCATAATTCATATGGAAATATAAAGAACCTAAAATAGCCAGAGCAATGTTTTAAAAGTCGGAGATATGATGCATATTACCTGATTTCAAGACTTACTATTCGCCGGGTGTGGTGGCGCACGCTTGTAATCCCAGTACTTTGGGAGGCGGAGATGGGAGGATCCGGGTTTGCGGCCAGCCTCAGCTCTCTCTCTCTCTCTCTCCCTCCCTGTCGCTCTCTCTCTCTCTCTCTCTCTCTCTACTTAGTGAGGCCCTCCGCAACTTCGTGAGACCGGTTTCAAAATAAAGTATAAAAATAGGCCTGGGGGTGTAGCGCGGATGTAGAATGCCCCTGGGTTCAATCCCCGGTACTGAAAAAAAAAAGACTTACTATTTACAGAATCAATATGATATGATATTAACATATAAATTAATAAAAGATAAATAAAACAGAATATAATCCAGATACAAACATGTACATGGTCAACTGACTTTTAACAACAAAAAGCAATACAATAGGGAAAAAATTTTAATAAGTGGTGCTAAAACTGGACATTCATATGAAGGAAGAAAATGAACCTTGCTCTCTACCCCATGCCATATACAAAAACTAATTAAAAGTGGATTACAGATCTAAATGTAAATGGTAAAACTTTTAGAGTAAAATATGAAGGGATATCATGACTGTGGGGGTAAGCAAAGATATTTCTAAGTTGAATTTCATAAAAAAACTTCTGCTTCTAATTGGGAGAAAATATTCCCAATCCATATACCTGACAAAGATACTATTTCCAGTGTATACAAAGAACACCTATAACTATATTTTTTAAACTTTTTTAAAACAAGCCAAAGACTTGACTAGATACTTTACAATGGAACACATTCATATGATCAATAAACACACGAAACACTGTTCGACACCTTTAGTTATCAGAAACATGCAAATTAAATCATAGTGACATAATACTTCTTACTGACTAACTGGATGTAATTTTAAAAGTCCTGCAACAGTAAAAATTGAGAATGTAGAGCACTTGAACTCTCATTCACAGCTGATGGGGTGTAAAATGATGAAACTGCTTTGGAAAACTCTTAGACTCTCATAAAAATTTAATCTCTCTCTCATCCCCCAGCAAATTCCATTCCGGGGTATTATATCAAGATAAAGGAAAAAACATATGTTTGCACATAAAAAATACCTGCACAGAAGGTTCATAGTAGTTTTATTCATTATCACCCCAAACTAGAAACTATTGAAATGCCCATCAAACACGTGAACAAATTCTGGAATATCCTTACAAAGAAATACTACTCAGCGATAAAAGAAACAAACCATGAATCAACTAACATGCATAAATCTCAAAACACCATGCTAAACAAAAGAAGCCAGGCACAAAAGAGTATATCCTGGCCGGGCATGGTGGCACACGCTTGTAATCCCAGTACTTTGGGAGGCGGAGACCGGAGGATCCGGGTTCGCGGCCAGCCTCAGCGCACTCTCTCTCTCTCTCTCTCTCTCTCTGTCTCTCTCTCTGTCTCTTTCTCTCTCTCTCTACCTAGTGAGGAAGAAAATGAACCTTGCTCTCTACCCCATACCATATACAAAAACTAATTAAAAGTGGATTACAGATATAAATGTAAATGGTAAAACTTTTAGAATAAAATATGAAGGGATATCATGACTGTGGGGGTAAGCAAAGATATTTCTAAGTTGAATTTCATAAAAAAAACTTCTGCTTCTAAACTGCTTCTGCTTCTAAAACTTCTGCAACTTCATGAGAGACCCGGTTTCAAAATAAAGTATAAAAAAATAGGGCCGGGGGTGTAGCGCAGAGGTAGAACGCCCCTGGGTTCAATTCCCAGTACTCCCCCCCAAAAAAAGAAGAGTGTATCCTGTATGGTTCCATTTATAGAAAATTCTAGAACAGGCCAAACCAATCTATGGTGACTGTCGATAAATGATTGTTTGAGTCCACTCAGGCTGCTATAACGGTATCACAGCCTAGGTGTCTGTCTTACAAAGAGCACACGTTTAATCCTTATTTCTGGGAGCTGGGAAGTTGAAGATAAAACTGCTGGCAGGTTCCTGTCTGGTGAAGGCCTGCTTCTTGGCTCACAGATGGCGACTCTGCCCTTTGTCCTCACAGGGTAGGAGGGGGAAGGCGGCTCCCTGCAGCCTCGTTTATAAGGGCACTAATCCCACTCTTGAGGGTTCTACCAAGTCCTCATCTCCTGATAGCATCGCCTTGGGGATTAAGTTTCAACATATACATTTGTGCAGGACAGAGATAATCTACATCTAGCCTTGATGCTTTTGCGGGTGGGGAAGATGGGGCTTGACTGAGAAGGGAGACATGAGGTTACCTTCTGGGGCGATATCAATTTTCCCTAAGGCAGTCCTAGTGTGGGTTACACAATTGTGTGTATTTGTCAAAAGTCATCCACTTGTGCACTTACGATCTGTACATTTCACAGGAGTTAAAGTGATAGGAACTAAGCCCAGCCTGGTGGAGTATCCCAGTACTTTGAAGGCTTAGACAAGACAATTGCAGGCCAGGCTCAGCACTGTAGCAAGACTCTCAGCAACCTAGTGAGACCCTGTTCCAAAAATAAAAAATAAAAAGGGCTTGGGGTGTAACTCAAGGGCAGAATGCCCCTGGGTTCAATCCCCAGTTCCACCACCAAAAAAAAGGATACAAATTAATTGAATAAATAAAAGAAAAAACCACCAAAATTCCTTTCCTATCTATCTGAAATGAGAAGGCAGGTGAACACTGTAGCAATTAAGTCCAGGAGAAGGGCAACTTGGGGGAGGCAACTCTTCAAGCTGGAATTCGCTCCCCAGGAATATTGCAAAGTAGGCCTGGCTGGAGCACCAGGCAGGGTGATCAGCTTCAGGGGAAGGGCAGGCTGCCAGGGGCCCAAGAGGGCGACAAGGGCAGAGTAATGGGAGTGAGGGAGTATGTGACAAGGGGCTCAGCCTTCTGGGAAAAGAGAAGATTCCAGTAAGAAAGCCTGACTCGTCACACTCCTTGGCTAATTTTAACAAAACACACAAGTCCTTATTTTCCAGAAAGACAAATGAGCAGCATGTAGTAGGAGAAATGGAGCTCTCTAGAATATGATTTATTCACCTATAACTCACAAAGCAGCCCAAATGCAGGGGAAGTGGCTAAGAGCTGAGAGCTGCGGATGGAGAATTTATTGGAGTAGTTTGCAAGACGGTCCCAGGATGTGCAAACCCATTTATTTTCCAATTTGTAAATCAAAATGTTCTGGGTCAGGCAGGAGAGCTAAGTCCAATGCTAAGAGCTGTAGTATGGAAATCACAACAAAACTTGGTGTTGGGAATTTCGAAATTCAAAGGTAAATTCCATTTTTCTCCTGTTTCCTTCAATAGCAAGGTGCCTGCTTCACAGCTCCCAGCCTCCAGCATCAGTCTCTGGGGCCCTGTGAACAGCCACTGCGGTATTTCAGACAGCCCTACCCAACCTGACAGGGGCTCTGGGGTATGTTTCAAGGGTGCAAATGACATGGCTTCTGTTCTAGGCTTAGAGATGTCAGAGGTTCCAAGGGGCTATCATTACAGACTCAGAGAAGGCTGAATCTGTGGGATCTTTCCTAACAGGCCTTTAAGGGTTAGACCTGCTCAGATGAGACCACTACCCACACTCCCTATGCCTCTCAGCTCAGTAGTGATATTGGCAAGGAACAGAGAAGGTGCAGGTTGGTAATAACAACAACAGCAAAGCAATAGTGACAGGAGCAGCAACACTATAATGAGGATGACAAGAATAACAGTAGCATTTACCAAGGAAGTGCTGTGTGCTCAGCACCCTTAACCAAGGGGATATATTCTTTTTTTTTTTTTTTGCGGTGCCGGGAATTGAACCCAGGGGCGTTCTACCTCCGCGCTACACCCCCGGCCCTATTTTCTTTATACTTTATTTTGAAACCGGGTCTCACGAAGTTGCGGAGGGCCTCACTAGGTAGAGAGTGAGAGAGAGACGGAGAGAGAGAGAGAGAGAGAGAGAGAGACAAGAAGAGAGAGAAAGAGAGAGAGAGAGAGCTGAGTCTGGCTGTGAACCCGGATCCTCCAGTCTCCGCCTCCCAAAGTACTGGGATTACAAGCGTGCGCCACCACGCCCGGCCAAGGGGATATATTCTAAGACCACTAGTGGATGCCGGAAACCACAAATAGTACTGAACCCTCTATATAATGCTTTTTCCTATATATAAACATGTGTATGATAAAGTTGAATTTATAAATTGGGCATAGTAAGAGATTAACAATAATAACTAATAATAAAATAGGATGATTATAACAATATACTATAATAAAAATGCCAGCATCACTTTTCTTGCACTTCGGGGCCACTACTAAGTAAAATAAGAGTTACTTGCACACAAGCACTGCCACACTACCACAGTTGGTCTGATAATCAGATGGCTACCAAGTGACTAATGAAGGGGGTAGCGTATACGGTGTGGATACACTGGACAAAGGGATGACTCATGTTCCAGTGCGATGGAGTGAGACACTGGCAGAGATGGGTGTCACTCTAGGAAATACAGGTGGGTAGACATTCCCCATCCCACCCCCAGCTCCTGCACAATGATGCTGAGGTTCCACCCAGGAAAGTCATAGGTCAAAGAGCTCTGCAGCTGTGCCTAAAGAAATTGGCTTTATTTGAAATAGAGTATGGAGGATCCCATGCCTGACAGCATTGCCAAAACCAGTAGAGAGCTTGATGAAGAACGAGTAAGAGAGCTCTCCTAGATTTGGGATACTGGCTGCAACAAGCAAAATAGCAGAACAACCAGAAGTTGAACAGTGAGAACCCGGGAAAAAGAGATTCAAGAACAGCCTTCCTGAGGTCACAGTCAGCCTTGGGGGTCAGGAAAGCTGTGGGCATCGGCTAGGATGCACCTGCTCAGGAGCAATCAGAGCACAGTGTAAGGCAGACCTGGAAACAGTCAAGGCTGCGCTCACATCATCATCCAATGTACAGAAGCCTCACTATGAGATTAATCACAACCCTTGACCAAGCACTGGCTGAACAACACGCTTCTCTATCCAAGAGAAACTTTTAGGAAGCCAGAATGAAAAATTAAATCCATGCATCCCTAGCAGTCTGGAAGACCGTGTGTATGCCTGAGACTATGCCCTCTGAGTAGTGACCAGAAAGGGACTGTCCAAGCTACTGCTCCTTGGCTGACCATGTGGCAAAGCACAAACTCCTGGAATAATGACAGCAATCTCAAAGTCGCACACACAGTAAAGGGTAAAAAGTCTAACAGACCAAGAGGACTGAAGCTCAACCCTTGACCAAATAAATGTTTTATGATGACCCACAGCAACGCCTAGGTAGCTAGGCTGAGATAAAACCAGGCCAAAAAAAATATTGGAGCAGGGTCATTGGAGACAGTACAATGTCTCACTAAAGTACAATGTTGCACTAAAAAGTATCAGATGTCACAGAGTTGGTACAGTCAAGTTACTAAATGAATAAATGACCAAGCAAACAATAAGGGAGTATCAACTAGGGCAGAAGCGGTGCAGAGTCTATATCCAGTCACTGTCATACATTATCTGAAATATCAAGCTTTCAACAAAATAATTATGAGACATATGCAAGTTATAAGACTTTCCAAAAAGGAGAATATGACCCACATTCAGGAATAAAAGCAATCAATAAAACTGCAAGGAATGAAAGCAGTCAACAAAACTGTCTAGACAAAGATTTTAGATCAGCTCATATAAATATGTTCAAAGAAATAAAGGAAATCCTGTCTAAAGTACTAAAGGAGAGTATGACAATGATGTCTCACTAACAAGAGAATACAAACAAAGAAACAGAAGTTATTTTTTAAATGAAAATTCTGTTATATCACAAGCCACCCCATCCAGAACCCGCCAACTTGACAGAGTAACGAAGAAGCTACTGAAGACAAAGCTCCGGTGCTGGTGTGATCATGGTGGTGGTGTGTCATCTCCCAGGTGCCATGCATAGAATCTGTGCAACCCTTTCAGGCAACTCTGAATTGTGTTCAGTGATCTTGGGTTCCAAATGGAAATACTTTCAAGGGAACCCAGTGAGAGATCCATTGGATTCTAAGCTACAACCCTTTTCAGAGCACATTGAGTTCCATGTTCTAGGGGAATCGTCAGGCAAGAAGAGGCGTTGTTATCCTGACTGGAGTAATTTTTGAAAAAAAGGAAATTCTGGAGTTGAAAAGTATAATAACTGAAATGAAAAGTTTACTAGAAGGGCTCAATAGTTTTTTGAACTGACAGAAGATTCAATGCATATGATATAGACCAATAGAGACTGTGCAATGTGAAGGACAGATTGGGCAAAGAATGAAGAAAAACACAGACCCAGAGAAAAGTAGGACCCGATTAAGTGTATCAGTATTTGTGTAGTGGAAATCTCTGAAGGAGAGGAGAAAAAGACAGAAAATATGTTCAAAGAAATAATGGCTGAAATTGCTTCAAATTTGATTACACATGCATGAATCATAATGAACCCTAAGTATAATAAACATGAAGAAATGCATACCCAGTCACGCAGTCAAAATATTGAAAGTAAAAAAATAGAACTGAAAAAAGCAAAAGAAAAGTGATGTATCACACACATGATATCATCAATAAGATTAACAATTGACTTTTCATCAGAAACCACTGAGGCCAGAAAGTAGTGTACAAAAGAAAAAACAACAACAGACTATTAACCAGGAGCATTATATCCACTCAAACTGTCTTTCAAAAGTGAAGGCAAATTAAGGCATTCCAAGATAAACTGAAACAGAAAAGTCATTGCTAAAAGACTTGCCTTACAAGAAGTAATAAAGAAAGTCCCCAGGCTTACACACACACACACACACACACACACACACACACACACACAAACACACCAAAACAAAACAAACAACCCCCCCCAAATCAAAACCAATAACAACCAAACATCAGTAAAGGTTTATGTAATATATAGTAATTATGTAGTTATAAAAGATAAAATAATTGTGTTTTTCCTCTTAACTGATCTAAACTGATTTCTTAAGTGCATGAAACAACAACATGTATATTATTGGACTTATGACCTACAAAAATATAATATATTTGACAACAAAAACACAAGGGAAATGGGGGGAACAAACTGTATTAGAATAAGGAAATGACATAAGGTAGTAACTTAAATCCACAGGAATAAATGAAGAGACTCAGAAATGGTAAATAAGAATGTTAATGTGACAAAGTCTCTAAATATGTACTTGTTCTTTATTCCTCTCTCAACCTCTTTAAAAGACAGATATTACACAAAAAGTAGTATATAATTATTTTGAAACAGGGTCTAAGTTGCTGAGGGTCTTGCTAAATTGCTAAGGCTAGCCTCAAATCTGCAATTCTCCTGTCTTAGTCTCCCAAATACTGGGATAACAGGCACATGCCACTGTGCCCAGCTGGGTTTTCTTATATAAGACAAAATAAACTCTAAAACAACAACAAGCCGGGCGTGGTGGCGCACGCTTGTAATCCCAGTACTTGGGAGGCGGAGACCAGAGGATCCCGGTTCGCGGCCAGGTTTGCGGCCAGCCTCAGCTTCTTAGTGAGGCCCTCCGAAACTTCGTGAGACCCGGTTTCAAAGTAAAATATAAAAAATAGGGCCGGGGGTGTAGCCCAGAAGTAGAATGCCCCTGGGTTCAATCCCCGGTTCTGCAAAAAAAATAAATAAAAAAAATAAAACAACAACAAAAATATTACTATAAATGAAGAAAGACATAACAATTTCATAACAATAAAAGTGTCAATTTGCCATAAAAATTCTGAACATTTATATACCTAAAAACAGAGCCCTTGAATACATGAAGCAAGCATAGCAGAATTGAAGGGAGAAACAGACAACTCACAAATAATGTAGATTTCCACGGCTACTTTCCCTCATGGATAGAGCGTGAACAAAACCATTTACCAACTAAACCTAGGAGATATTTATAGACTGCTCCACCCAATAACAACAGAATGGCATTCTTCTCACGCATACATGGAACATCTTCCAAGATACATCATCAGCTAGGCCATAAAACAAACCTCGATAAACTTGTACTTGGGAAGCTGAGACAGGAGGATCACAGGTTCACAACCAGCCTCAGCAACATAGTGAGGCTCTCAGCAACTTAGCAAGACTCTGTTTCAAAAACAAACAAAAATAAAAAAAAAAAGACTGCAGATGTAGCTCAGAGATAGAATGCCCGTGGGCTCAATCCCTAGTACCACAAACAACAACGATAATAATAATAACTATTAATAATAAATAATAAGATAGATTTAAGAGGATTGGAATCACACAAATCATGATTTCTGATCACAATGCAACTGAATTAGAAGTCAACAACAAAAGGACATTGGAGAAATACAGAAATATTTGGAAATTAAACACGCTCCTAAATAACCAAGTCAAAGAAGAAATCACAAGGGAAATTAGCAAATACTCTGAGATGGATGAAAACAACATCCCAGCACACCAACACTTATGGGCTTCACCTAAAGTGGTGCTCAGGAGTAAAATTAATTACGGTAACGTCCATATCAAAATAGGAGATCCGAAGCCGGGTGTGGTGGCGCACGCTTGTAATCCCAGTACTTGGGAGGCTGAGACCAGAAGATCACAGGCTCTCAGCCAGTCTCAGCTACACAGTGAGGCCCTCTGCAACTTAGTGAGACCCTGTTTCAAAATAAAGAATAAAAAATAGGGCTGGGGGTGGAGCTTGGAGGTAGAATGCCCCTGGGTTCAATCCCCAGTACCGCAAAAAAAAAAAAAAAGGAGATCTGAAATCAGCAATTGAACTAACTTTCTACCTGAAAAACTAGCAAGAGAAGAGCAAACCAGACCAAGTAAAATGGAAAGAATAGTAAACTTTAGTGGAATGGAAACAGATTAAATTTTAAAAAAAGCAAAGCCAATAGAGAACATCAACAAAAGTGTTATAAAATGTTCCATAAAGAGCTCATTTATTAATATCCAGGGTTGATATAGTGCAGTCTTGAGGGCTGTAATCCCAGCAGTGTTTAAATCCACTGTAATGGATTTACCTGCGTGGTAACTGGTAAGGTTGGCAGGGTGTGACTGGAGGAGGTGGTCCCTGGGAGGTGGGGCCTTGGGGATTTTATAAATGGTTCCTCTTACCCATGATCACTCTCTCTTGCTTCCGGCCTCCATGATGTGAGCACAACCCTGTGTTCTCCCTCTTTCTGCCTCCCTCCACCAAGCCCTGAGATCCGCAGTCCCTGGCCTCACATGGATTGAACCCCAAACCATAAGAAAATAAATATCCTTTCCTCTAAGTTACATGGTCAATCATTAGATTGAACTGTAAGAATGCTGACCGGAACAAAAACCAAAAGTTGCTTCTTGAAAAAAAAAATCAACAAAAGTGACAAACTTTTAGCCCGCGTGACCAATAAAGGAAAAGAGAAGATTCAAATGACTAAAACCAAGAATGAAAGAAGGGACATCACGACTGACTTTGCAGAAACAAAAAAGACCCGAAGGGAATATTCTGAACAGCTGTATAACAACAATTCAGATAACACAGATGAAAACAGACAAATTCCTACAAGGGCACAAAATACCAAAACAGAATCAAGAATAAATGCAAATCTGAATTGAGCTACAACAAATGACTTCAAGTAAGGTTGTGGCATGCAGGATCAATGTACAAAAATCAGTGTATTTCTATACATTAGCAATAAACAACCCAAAAATGGACTAAAGAAAAAAATCCATTTCCAATAGCATCACAAAGACCTCCCCAAATTCCATACAAGGCCTCTCATCTCCTCTCTCTACACCCTCTACTGGAGGGTGCTTCTTCCTTCTTGCAACTTGAAGTGTGACCCATATCTCCATTGTCAAATGCAACTGAGCTCAGGACACTAGATTTCAAATGTCTGCCAACCAGACATTTCTTTCTGGAGGCTGAGAAACTTTCATACACTCAATCTCAGCCTAAGTTTCAAAATGGAACTTCTTTTGTAGGACCTCTAATTAAATATTGTGGTAGAGAAGAGGGACACTCATACCTTCATCTTTGCTATCTTAAAAATGAATGTGCAGTTTGGGGCTCTAGGAGCATTTTGTGATGATGTCACTAATGTCATTTTTTAATCAGGGGTGAATTGTGCCATAATGCAGATCAGTCACAAATAGAACTGGGATTCTGACCGTAACTTTTCTGAAAAAAAAAAATTACCATGGCTACAGGCTTTTGAACTATTCTGTTCTTTTCATCAACATAACCACATGTCATCCCAATATTAAAACTGATGCATCGATAAGGAGAGATTTCCTCTTTGGTGCATGCCAGCGATGTGTGGTACAATCTTCTTCTCTTCCTCTACATTAATCACAACTTGCCCATCTAAACCCTCTCTGCACATTGCCTCTCTCTGTCTGACACTGTGCTGGGCGCACCCAGGCGCACCCATTTCATTTACCTTCGGGTCTCTGGGCCTGGATGCCAGGCACATACAGACTCCAGGTGAGCCTTCCCAAGGGGCCATTTCTATTCCTTGTGGGGAAGGGACTAGTTTAGATTTCTTGTTTGTATCAGCGAGGGAAGGGAGGTGGAAATAGATTCCTGTTACAAATCACAGTGCCTCCAGCAAGAACCGCTGGAACAACAAAGGAAATTCATTTTCTCACCCTATTTGGTGTGTGATTTGTTTATTCATCGAGAGACGAGCATGCTAGGTGTAACATAAAAAGTGAAAGCCTGCAAAAGGATTTAAAAATGGTGTTTACAGTCTTGTTAAAGTTCAGTCCTGTGTCACAGCAGGAAGGCAAAATCATAAAAGTAAACGGTGCACTTTAGAGATAATAGAGCTGCCGGGGAGTGAAAGTAGGAGGGGAACCCCCAGAGGCCTTGGGGGAGGGGAGATAAAGGTGCAGAGGGAGGGGTGAGCCCAGGGCCAGTAACCTGGGGGACCTGTGGGAGGAGGGAGGAAGAGAGCCTGCAAACACTTCAGTGCCCACTGGAAGGTTGTTTGTCGCACTCAGAAACTGCTAGAAAGTGTCTGAGCACAGTTACCGCTCTTCAGGATGCTTCAAAATGGGGCAGGGTCCTTTAGGTCTGCATAATAAGAAGAGGCAGTGGTCAGCCACATTTCAGCCAAACTACAGCCCATGGGCGAGCCGGGGGAGGAAGCCAGGTGCTCACGGCAGTCCCAGGTCTGGGGCTCTTCTGGGTGCGGTCTGACTCTGGCATAGATTCCTGGGTTCAGTTCCCAGCTCCACTAACAACTAGTTGGCAAGTCTGAATGGGCACGCACCTTGTCACATCTTTCTCTCCTCCTCTGGGAAGAGAGATGACAAGAGAAACAGCTTGGAAGATTGTTGGTGGTATTTTATTTTTATTCATTTGTTTTGTGGTACTGGGGATTAAATCCAGGGGCATTCTACCCCAGAGCTACACCCTCAGCCCTCTTTTATTTTTTTATTTTGAAACGGGGTCTTACTAAGTTGCAGAGGGCCTCACTAAGTTGCTGAGGCTGGCCGCGAACCTGTGAGCTTCTGGTCTCAGCCTCCCGAGTACTGAGATTACAAGGTAGTAGTAGACATGGGTCAGGGAGCAGGGACCGTCTTCAGTGATGCTCCTGTCTTTGGAATTACTCTTTGTGTGATGATGTGGAGGGGTCACTGTGCCTCCTCTCTAGGGAAAGCCTTCCTGAGAATGAAGCCAAGGGGGAGAAATCCAGAGGTGGAGAGAGAGATTCTGGAAGGTCCCTCTTGAGCCCTAGGATCCAGCCAACCCAGGAGCGAACACCACCCCTGAGACATTCCCACTGGGGGAGCCAATAGATCCTCCTTTCAACGAAAGCACCTTTAAGGAGGATTTCTGTCTCTCGTCTGTAAAAGGCATGGCAAATACATGTCATCCTCTTACCCTGGGTGGAGAATATGCGCACAGGTGCCCACCAATGACAATGGGTATAGTCAATCCTGACTATGTGCCGAAGTCCTCACAGGGCCTCAAAACATACAGAGTGTAGGTCCCAGCCCTGGAGATTCTGATTCACTTTATCTGGAGGGGACCTGGGCTTCCTGCTATTTTAGTTAATAAAAAATGGAGAACCAGGCACTTCCAAGAAATCCAGGGCATCTCATTTCCTATGGGGAAAGGAGGCTTGGTGCCATCAGGCTGAAATCACAATAAGACACATCATTTAAAGTCCTGTAAAGAAGCCAGGGGAGGGCTCTGGTATTGTTTTATTTGGTGAGAAATAAGCTTTTTATGATAATAATTGAAACCTTCCATGTAATGCAGCTGGAGTTCCAATGTTAGCATTTTAGTACTAAGAAACCATGTCCATCGATTTTAGAATCAGGTTCATTTTTTTTTTTTTTTTTTGCACAGGGGATTGAACCCAGGGGCATTCTACCTCGGAGCTAAACCCCCAGCCCTATTTCTTATTCTTTATTTTGAAACAGGGTCTCACTAAGTTGCAGAGGGCCTATGTAGCTGAGGCTGGCCGCGAACTCCGGTCCTCCGGTCTGAGCCTCCCAAGTACTGGGATTACAAGTGTGCGCCACCACGCCCTGCAGAATCAGGTTCCTTCTAATCAGGTCTGACAGTGGTCACTTCCCTTCGCTGCTATGGTCAGATGTAGGTGCACACAGTTGTCGTGTACACTGTCCCCTTGCACAGTCCTGGAAGGGCCTTGGCAAGCCCTGATTGAACCAGTGTGTTTGTGCTTTTCTCCACCCAGTGGGGCCTTTCCCCAACCCTCAACTTGGCTGCTCTTCTCCTTCTAGGGCATTCTGCAACAGCATCTTTGCAGGGAAATCCTCTGTGCTGTAATTCAGTTTAAGATGAGGAGGAGGTAGTAGATTCTGGTAATGGTCGCTAATAGCCCATAGGTCTTAGCCTCTAACCAGGTGAGCTGGACCCTGGATCCCATGGTCTTCTCCATGCCCGTTTTTAGCTTTATCCTATTCTATAGTCAGCACCTTCTGGTTCCCAGCATCTCAGACTCCTTCAAGTTCATAACTCATGAGTAAGTTTATAGGCACACCGGCTGAAAGTCAACCCAACTCCTTGGAGATAGTTGGTTTGGGGAGAAAAAAAAAAACAGTTCCAGATCTAGATTCCAGGCCCCCCAGACCAGTGGAGCCAGACCCCTGGAGCTGGAGTCAAGGGATTAGCATTTTATCTTAACCTCTCAGAACCCCAAAGACTGAGAATCTTCAAGTCAGATAGTGGGGCCCTACACACAGCACAGGCAGGAAACTGGGACTGCCACCCATATCGCCACTGTCTTCTCCTGTGCATGTCATCTTTAGGAGACTCTCAATGAAGGCAAGCAGGAAAAATGGTCCTTCTCCTAGGCTGGCAGTCTAGCAAACTCTATTTCCAACACCCAGAAATTTGAAGCCTGAAAATAGTTATTATTTTTGCTCCTATTACCTTATTCCCCTATTTAAAGTGTAGTCATTGTCAGAAGAAAAGTACAGCTACACACATCCCTGCCATCGCCGCATACAATAGACACTAAAAATAGGGCTCTGCCTCTGAGCTCAGAAAGTTCTCCAAAATGAAAAAAATACACTTGTACCCATGACTGGAGGCCCATTTTGGCTTGTCCACTCAAATTCATTTTGCCTTTTCTTGCCCCAGAATAGCCTTCCATTCTTCTCTGAATAACCTCGTTTTCCTGATATACATGGACTCCAAGCATTGGACAGGGGAAAAGTGTGGACCTGCTCCCCACCGCAGCCTTGTTTTCTCTGGCTTTCTATTTCAAATCTAGAACCATCCTGGCAAATGTCACACTTGCCTGCAGATGTGATGACATCATCCCCTCCTGCCCACACTTGGCATTAACCCAGGATATAAAGACATTTTAGAGAGTTGAACATGGCCAGCCCAGGGCCTGGGGTCAGAGCATTGTATCTAGAGATGAGGCACGAGCCCCAGGGCTGAGATGGGAACTGTAACAGAGAAGACCACGGAGCGATTTCACCAAAGGAATGTACCGGGAAGTCATGTGAACTAACTGTGAGCCCTGGGGATGAAGCTTGGTGGCGGGAAGGTGGGAATTTCTCATGGGCAGACATATTGCTGCCTTGGCAGGAGAGCAGATCCTACCACCCTAAATAGCACAGCTTCTTTTAAAATCCCTCCTGGCATCTGCCCACTGCACCCACACCCAGGAAATGGTGGGTGGGGTCTGTTTGCACCCACTGTGGTGAGCTAGAACAATTTCACTCACTTGGAGAAAGAACATACATACAGGAAATGATTGCAAAGCAGAGAAGGGGGACGTTGTCATGGAATTATTCCATTCTCTTTGGCTTTGCTCTCTATGCTTGTGGCCCTGCTGGGACTATTGCTTATGCTGTGCCACAGGCTCCCCACAGAGGACACAGGGTGTCCTCTGCCTCTATCTGCTCTGTAGCTCACCCTCTAATCTGGTGTCTGGGGCTTACTCCAGAGTCAGGGATTCTTACCTTTCTGCAGCCATCAATGTGGACCTGACTTTCTTCTCTCTGCAGCCCGGGCACTGGGAACCAGGCTGGGCAGGATAGTGTTGACTCCACCATGGTGTTTTATTATCCCAAGAAGCCACAGTCAATCATAATGACCCAGATCAATGTCCATCACCCACAGGTCTTTCCAGCATCCCTTTTCGGGGCATCCCTGGGCACCCCATCTTGTGGGCAGCTGCTGCACACAATAGATATGCCCCAGGAAGTTAAAGGTAAGAGGGATTTATTTTTAAACCTAGCCTTGTGCTGAAAGCAAATAATTAACTTTGTAGAAGCTTTGTTTTCACAAATAATTCTCCTAACTTGTGGCTAACCTGTGCAAATTTCCACTGACTTTCCAGAGATGTAACACAATCACATATATGGTGAATCTGAGTTATCAACTACTATGTAGGAAACTACACCAGATTTGCTGGCATAAAACAACCATGTTATTATTCTCATGATTGGATGGATTGATGAGGCCTGGAAGTTTCTTCTGTTGGTCTTGTTTGGGGTGTCTCGTGGCCTGCTGTCAGGTGGCTGGCACCTTCTGGATGACTCCAGGTGCCTTGCTGGGGGTGCCCGGGAAGCTGGGCCCTCTCATTCTATGCACATGTTTTTGCTACATGCCTAGCTTCTAGCTTGGGCTCCCTCACAGTATAGTGGCCAGGTCCAGGAGCAAGCTCTCCCAGAGGACAAGCCCCATTGTGCAAATATCCCTGCTAACGCCACTTTGCCCAAAGCCAGTCACATGGTTAAGCCCAGAGAAGCTATGGAAAATACTGGAAGGCAGAGTCTCTTGGGAGTTTTTGGATGTAACAGTCTTCCATCACCAATTATTCTACAAATGCAACCCCCTTAGAGAGGGATAAGCAAGTCTGCAGCACATCAGCCCTATACACAGATCTTGGTGTCCCCTTTTCTCAGGGAGGAAATTAGAGCAGACATGGCCACCTCTCCTCAACAGGCAAGTTCTCATTAGCACCAAAGGGAGTTTGGTCTGTTTCTTTTTGTTATTTTGATTTTTACTAATTTATAAGTAATGTTTTAGTTGAAAAAGCACACATACACTGTTATGGATTCAGGTCTAATATGTTCTCCAAAGGCCTTGTGCTAAATAAAGTCTTGGTCACCAGCCTGTGGCACCACTGAGAGGTGGGGCAACCTTTAGGGGGTGGAGCCTGGTGGAAGGAAGGTAGTTCATTGGGGGTGTGCTCTGGCAAGGCATATTGGGACCCTGGCCCCTCCTCTCTCTCTTTGCTTCCCAGCTGACAGGAGGTGAGCAGCTCTGCTCCACCATGCACTCCCCGCCATAACTTTCTGCCTCACCACAGGCCCAAAGCTATCAGGCCAAGCAACCATGGACTCAACCATCAGCCAAAAATAAACCTTTCTTCCTAAGCTGATTTTTCTCCAGTATTTTGTCACAGTGATAGAAAGCTGACCAACACACGTGTCATACATAGTTCACTGTTGACATTATTGGATTCGATTGATCCAATAACTATTTACATGACCTCTGGTCTACAATCTTCACTCCCTTGGGAAACAAGACTACCAGGCTTGCAAGTAAACTCCTCAGCTTCCTGCAAAGGAGGAGAAAGGAGGACCTCCTCAGAGAAAGCTCTGCCCTCAGGAGCTGATCTTGCCTGATAAAAACATCCAGTCAGCTACAACACCCCCTCCCTTGGACATGGGTATCCATGAGGTCTAGCAACTGGTACTTTGAAAACTTCAATCACTTTTATCTTGCTTTGTTTTCAAGCAGAACTGATTCACTACTATGGAGTCCTACAGAAAAAGGGAAGTATGGATTAGAAATCCTCAAAGGATACATTTGGGGACAATTATTTTGAGTCATAGTAAGAGTCAAGAATTCAAGACAAACCATAGATTGGTATGACATAAAATAGCATAAGAAAAACAAGGTGGAGCAGAAGTATGTTTTAAACTTTTTCTTACGAAAAATGTGAAACATTCATATAAGTAGTCAGAGTACTATAATAGGTCTTGTGTCCATAATCCACCTTCAGTACAGTAATTATCAATTTTCAGAAAACCATAATTTATCTTTAATCCCACCCACACATCTCCCTCTGGATAATTTCAAGACACATCCCAGAAATCATATCATTACTTCTGTAAATATTCCAATGAATCTCAAGATAATGAGGCTGAGCAAAAGGAGCTAGACAAAAAGAATACATATTTTATGATCCTATTTATTTAGAATTCTAGAACATGCAATCTAATCTATATGACCAGAGAGTAAATCAGAGGTTTTCTGGGGATAGAACTGGGAGAGGGAAGAGGAAAGAATTACGAAAGCACAGAAAGCATTCAGGGAGCGGTGGATATATTCATTACTGTCATGGCACAGACACAGGTTGGAAAAGAATTTCTGAAACTAAAAGTAAACGCACATACCGACTTTATTAATAGGAAAGCATTTGCATTTCCATTAGTGCTTGGGTGGCAAGCCCAGGATGTAATCTCAAGACTGCTCCCCTAATGAGCCGGGCATGGTGGCCTGAAATCCCAGTACTTGGGAGGCTGAGACAGGAGGATCACAGGTTCAAGGACAGCCTCAGCAAGTAGTGAGACTCTCATCAACCTAAGGAGACCCTGTGTCAAAATAAAAATAAAATAGGGGTGGGGGTGTAGCTCAAAGGTAGAACACCCCTGGTTTCAATCCCCAGTACCACACACACATACACACACACACACACACACACACACACACACACAAGACTGCCCCCCTAACCATGAGGGGCGGTGGGGGTGAAAGTGGCAAGCCTTGGGAAGAGCTGCAAGACTGCTCCCCCAAGACCACACCGAGGCAGACAGAGGGATCCTCTGTACACCCCTTCTTGCTAAGAGCTTACAGCCTGTCCCCAGGGTTATTCTTTGCCACGCCCTCAAGAACAGGAAAGGGTTACATTATGTTGTTTGTAATGTTAGCTGGGCTTGTGATCGGGACATGTCCTTGAAGTTGTAACACAGCAGGTGGAGCTCACTGGGGCCTGTAGTCAGCCATTGCTCTCGGGGCTCCCCGAATTCCCCCCTTCGCGCCTCCCAAAGTTAAGCAAGCACCACAATCCTCTCCATTGTGGTACTGACTTCCCATGTCACAACTCACCGCATCACACGCACTGAGGATGGGCAGTTTATTGTACATAATCACAACCCCATAAATCGATTTTAAAATAAAACATAAAGGTTGAGGACTGGGTTTGAAAATAATCAGGGCCTTGAAAGTTGGTGGAGGTGTTTAAAATAATTTACTTTATGCTGTTTGTGTTGACATAAGCATTTAAGGATATTGCCCTCTTCTTCAAACACTGCTGCAGGTTTACCCTGCAGGTCTTGCTCTAAGAGATTTTCAATTGCTGAAGTTTTCTAATATCTTTTTTGACTTAACAGTTGCTTAAGATAATTATTTCTTTTTAAAAAATATTTAGTTAAAAGGGACTTTTTCTGTTTTTTTTATTTTGTCATCAATGTCTACTTTAGTCAATAATGATTAGAGGATTTTGCTTGAACTATTTCTACTTGGAGAATTTGTTGAGATTTGCAGTGTGGACATTGATATGATCAATTTTTAATGGATGTTTCACTGACCCTTTAAAAAAAAGGTAAATTCTCCATTTTCAGGATTTGGATTTTGACGTATATCAATGAGATCAATGGTCTTAATTTCTACTTATTTTTGCTTTTAATCTGACATGAATTATTAGCTTTGGGAAGTTTCCTACTGCAACTGTATTTCTATTTCTCCTAGTGTTTTGTATAATTTCCACCTTATGAACTTTGTTGCCATGTGAGTGTACACATAGATAGCATATATATTCACTAGTCTACCATTGTTGTGCAATTATCATTTAGCATTATAATGCTCCCTTCTTTGTCTTGATGTTGCTTTTTTTTGGTCCTGAATTTCTTCTTCTTTGAAGATAAACTGGCAATACTTACTTGCCTTAGTTTGCAAATCCCTGGTGCACTTTTGTCTCTATCTTTTTCATGTTCATCTTTTATGGTCCACTTGTTTTAGATGTGTCTCATTTAAACAGCTTAGAAATGAATTTTGCTTTATGATACAATGTGAAAATCATTCATCTTAATGGGTGAGTTTATCCCATTTGTATTTATTGATAATGATAGATGAGTTGATCTAAGATCTATCATACAATTTTACTCTCTGAATACAGTTTAAAAAAACAATTTTCACTATAAGTTCTGTTTGCTTTCTGGGGAAGGGGCAAACAGAGTGAGAAAAGAGAGAAGAGAATAGAGAGAAGGAAAGAAGAAAAGAGAAAAAGAGAAAGCCTAGAGAGAATTTCTGATATTTGGAAGGATTTAAAATGTCCTAATGATCATCTTTATAATTATACTATCATATAAAACCCTTTTAAAACAGCACTGGGCAATAATCAAATTCATATTTTCTTCCATTTTTTTCTACCTCTAATAAACTTCTTGACTTAAATCAATAATATTGACTTGGTTAATTTTTACATTGGACTCTTAAATACATTAATATGCCAAACTATAGTATGGTTTGGATGTGGTTTGTGCCCACAAGGGTTCATCTGTTGGAAGCTGAGTCTCCAGTGTGGTGATATGAAGAGGTGGTGGGACCTTTAAGAGGTGGGGCCTAGTGGAGGTCACAAGACTGGCCCTTCCCTTCTTTGGCTTCCTGCCTTGAGATGTGATCTCTTCTTCTCACTCTCACTCCCACCATGGTACCATCTACTGTGAGATTCTCAATAAAACCAAGCTGATACCAGTGCCATGACCTTGAATCTCCAGAGCTGTGAGCTAAATTCACCTTCTTTCTTGATAACTTACCCATCCTCGGATGTTTCATTATAGTAATTGAGAAGACGAATACATATGCCACCTATTGATTCTTTAGCTTTAAGTTATTCCTTTGTTTCCCTGATTTTTACAGTGGAGCAATTGCTATACTTCCTGTCCTCTTTGTTGCTTTCCTATGCCAATTTTCATTAGTTGTATCATTCCTACATTGTCAGGGGATATAATACTTATATTCTACTGTGTTACTAATCACCACATTACACTTAGTCTTAGATTTGAACCTAAATATAATCAACACTTACAGTCAGACTTTTGGCTAAAGTTCCCATAGTTGACTCTCAGTTGGCCAAAGCTCATTTTCTGGTTGTTTCCTCAAAGAGGATTCACAAGAACTATACTTTCTGAGTTCTTGTATGTTCAAAATGTTTTTTTGTAGCCTTTATAATTGTTGAACAGCTTGGATGATATAATATTCTTGGTTTGCACTTTCCCTAAATATCTTCTAAATGTTTCTCTATCCTCCTCTAACGTTAAATGTTGTTTTGGTGAAGTCTGAGTTCAACCTGATCTTTTTTTTTTTTCTCCTTGTAAGTGACTTAATTTCTTGTGCTTTACTGCCCAAAGGATATGTGCTTTAAGTCTATTTTACCAGACTGTGTCTCACGTGAAAACTGCCTAAATCAGGTTTCCCTGGCAAGTTGTGTGTAATTATCCAATAAGTAGATTCAAGTCTTGTTGTATTTTGGGCGATGTTTTGAATTATATTTTAAAACATTTGTTAAATTCTATTGTTTTGGTTTCTTCAAAGACTCCAATTCTGCATATGCCGGCTTTCCCTTGCCTCCCGGTCACCACTACGGCTTTCTCTCTGGACTCGGCTCCTATCTCTGTTTCGGGCGCTTGCCTTTCCTGCTCCCATCCTTGGCTTCTCTTGCAGTGTTCTCTGCGATGACTGCGCTCCCCGCGTGTTCTCCTGCTTCTCCTCAGTCTTCCAGGCCTTTCTCATCTCCTTCCTTACCTTGTGGGTCTTTTATTTGAGTCTCTCCATTTGCGCTTTGTGGTTTTCCTAAATAGATCATATCATCATATAAAGAGTTTTTGTTTTGTTTCATTTCTTTTTTAATATACTTTTATTGGTACAATGTAGTCTCACATCATAATGTAAATCATGTTGATAGTGACATACATGCACACAGCACTTGGTGGGCTTCTCCCAGGCTCCTTCCTCATCCTCTCTTCCCCATGCAGGGTATTGACCTTGGTATTCTCACATATGTACATAAAGCCGATGATAGTAATTTCTTCATTGATCCTCACTCTTCCCCCTCCCCTTCCCTTAGACCACCTCCCTGGCTTCAGTGGGGTTTCTCCTCCATTATCTAAAGTCCCTCTGGTATCCCGACTGCTCCCTAGCTTTCGCATATTAAGAGAAAACATATTACCCTTCATTCTCCAGGTCCTTCCATTTTCCTGCAAGTGATATAATTTTGTTCTTCTTTATTGCTGAGTAGAATTCCACTGTGTGTATTTCCCATAATTTTGTGATCCATTCATCTGTTGATGGACACCTAGTTTGGTTCCATAATTTGGCTATTGTGAATTGTGCGGCTATGAACATGGATATGCATATATTACTGCAGTTTTGTTTTATTTCTCATTCCTCGTGCAGCAGGCCACATTTTTCTGGTGCATGTTGATATGATTTACTGCTCTTTGTGTCTTAGAGTTTGTTGGTCTTGAGGCTACTCAGTCTCCTTTTAAATTATTTATGGGGCGTATGGGTTGGACTTCCTTAGACCAGCTTTTGGCAGAATGTTCTATCCAGGGGTGGGGTAAGGACAGCCTTCCAGAATTCTCAATCCCAAAAGACCTTGCTTTTCCTGTTTCCACACAGACAGTTTCCTGAAAGTATTATGTGTTTCTTTATAGAACTCTGTCTCAACAGCTTGGCTGGATCAAGCCAGTGTCTGAGGATTTCTGCTGCCAGTCCTAGGCGCTCTGTCCCTTCCCCAGCCAGTGTGAACAGAGGACTGGAGAGCACCTGGTCTTCAGGATGGGTAGGCACTTCTACTTGCGCTTTTGAAGAGATGCTGTTGCTGGCCTCCTGGACAATCCTGCAGTTTTTCCCATGAGCTCTCTGCTCCCAGCAGCCCTTGTGCAGGTTTTGGAGTCTACACATTATCTCTCTCTCTAAAGTTCACTGCAAATGAGACTCCTTGAAGCTCTGTGTGATTTCCATAAGGAAAACAAAACAAAACAAAACAAAACAAACCAAGAAACCACCACCATGTTTGCTCATTTCCCAGTAAGATGATTTGGGGGATGGGTGCTGAGCTTCCCGGCTCTCCTTCCCAAGGCTTTTGGCAAGGTGCGATTGAGGCACGATGGAGCCACATTCTTCCTCCACAGCTTTGCTTGTCACTGCTCCAGCAGGTAACGTGGTGACGTGCAGTAGAAAGAGAGGGTCGGTGAGGACAACCAGGCCAGGATTAGTGAGAGCTGTAGTAAAGAACTCATTCATGTGCCACCCCAAAGCATTCAACAGCAACTAAGGTAAAACACACACACGCACGTGCACACACACGCACACATGCACGCACACACACATGCCCACGCACACACACATGTACGCACACACACGCACACATGCCCACGCATGCACACACATGCGTGCGCGTGTACACACACACACACACACACACACACACACATACTATGTGGACCAAGCAGAACACACCCAGAAGCCACTAGCATACCTCCCCCAAGTCTTGATCATCCCTAGGGTTCTCCTCTGTCATTTCACATTGAGGATCCAACCATTCCTCCCCACATTTTTTTAATGAATTTAATTGGGAGATGATTAAATTGGGGTGGCTCAATGCTTCAAGTTCCTACATAAGAAAACCAAAGTCCAACATAAACAGTAAAATGAAATTAGAGATTCTACCAGTGAGAAACCACTAACTAGCCTCTAACTAGGGATTTTCCACTCTAACCAATATATTAATATTTCCTTTGTCTTCCTTCCAACCAGCCTATAAAAGCCTGCCATCGCACTGCTGCAGTGGGGCTCTCTGAACCTCTTCTGGTCCACGCTGCCCGGTTTGTGAATCAGTCCTTGCTCAAATGACCTCGTTCTATTTATCTGGCCTCGTGTTTTCCCTCCGATCACCCACCATGACTGCGGGTCACCTTGGTGGTTTCTCCTCCCCTTCACAGATCCCCACAGCTTTCCTTGATGCTTATTTCATCTGAATCACCGTGTGTTTGTGAAGAAACATTATTTTTTACCTGTATCCTACAACCCAAGCTTCAGCCCTGTTACAATATGATCTCTGCTCTGTGTGCGTGTGTGTGTGTGTGTGTGTGTGTGTGTGTGTGTGTGTGAGTGATACTGGGGACTGAACCCAGGGGCATTCTACCTTTAAGCTACATCCCAACCCCCTTTTTATTTTTTGTTTGGAAACAGGGTCTCACCAGGTTGCTGAGAATCTTGCTATGTTCCTGAAGCTATCCTCGAACCTGCAATCCTCCTGTCTTAGCCCAGCCTCCCAAGTACTGGGATTACAGATGTGTGCCACCACACTTAGCTGATTGCTTTTCTTTTTTTTTTTTTTTTTTTTTTTGCGGTACTGGGATTGAACCCAGGGGCATTCTACCTCTGAGCTACACCCCCAGCCCTATTTTTTATTCTTTATTTTTGAAACAGGGTCTAAGTTGCGGAGGGCCTCACTAAGTAGCTGAGGTTGGCCCCAAACCTGCGATCCTCCTGTCTCAGCCTCCCAAATACTGGGATTACAAGCGTGTGCCACCATACCTAGCTGATTGTTTTGCTTTTAACAGGTACCTTCTTACCATGTAAGTCCTTAACCTGAAGCAGCTCTGGGCAGGCAGAAGTTGGCCTGGGTTCGTGCTCCATTACCCCAATCTACCAGTTCCCACACTTACACACAGCAGTGCAGGCTTGTGTGGAGAGAGACAAGCTGGGTGAACCGAAAACGGAGACTGAGGAATACCGCTGTGGGTACAAGAGCATCTTCAGTGAGCCTAAAAGAAAGGCGGAAGACAGACCCCAGGGAGGAGACGTCGCCCCAGCACTTCACCTGGGGCCGTGTGGAGATTCCTGGACCACCGTGGGCCTCCCGACTGCTCTGGAATGGAGTCAGGCTGCAGTTGGAGAGCAGCCGCAGCCGGGGTGGGGGCCAAGTGTTCTGGACAGTTACCAGCAATAAACAGACTGTAATGAAATAGATCAAGGATCCTTTCCAATTAGGACAGTTGGGTTTAAAAAATTAGGATTTTTAAATTTTTTTTCCTGAAATAGGAAAGGGAACAAAATGCAAAAATCTGTTCTTTTTTTTTTTTTTTTTCCAAAAGACTCTAAGTAGCAAATAAGCAAGGTGTCAGGCCTGGGGAAGCCTTCTGTCTAGGCTCTGAGTAAGTGAACTTGCCTTTTGGTAGAGAGCTGGAGTTAAAATTAAATGGATACATATGCATTGCTTGCAGCAAGAGCGATCCTACATGCAATGCCTTAAAAAGAATTCCGAACACTTTTCTGAGGAGGGCCAGCAAAGAGAATCGTACAATACTCCCTCCTCCAGAAATCCATCAACAGCCCCTCTGCTTCCACAGCAGAGGAAATTTCTCAGAGCAGCTTACCAAATGTCCTCCTGCTCTAAAAACAGACTAGAGGTCTTTCTCTGGGCTCTTCTGGACAGAGGTACATACATGCAGTGCCTCTCTCGACAGAGACAACACCCTATAAAGGACTGCACACCCACCCCCGCATCTGCCCCCACCCAAAGGAGTCTTCGAAGTCTGCAGAAACATCTGCAGTCCTTATACTAGTGATCTGTGTTGTCCCATTTTTATGTAACTCTGAATTCAGTTTTAAATTCAAATTTAGGTTCTATATTCTCGAGACCTAGAATAGCGCCTGGCTCATGGTTGCTGCTCAATATGTAGAACTTCCTTCTCCCTCCTAATTTCAACTGTTTAACTGACTCTCAAAAAACCTGACCCCAGGGAGTTCAGTTTATTTCCGAGGTAGCCACAGATGCTGGCCGGCAGACGGTTGTCAAGGACCTTCTGAAGGGTTGATTGGAGTGCTTCAGTGACACCTCCAAATCTCCACCTTTACTAGAAAAATGGCTGTCATGTTTACTCTAAGGATGTTGGCAGATATTAGAAACTTGTCACAGAGGATAAGCTGTCTAAAAAGTCACCATGGAGAGAGGTCGTCTGCACAGCACCCTTGGGCAAGTCATTGAGAGGAGACCCTGCCATGTGCTTTTTTCTTCTATACACTTACTTCTTCCATGACCCCCAATTCTCGTTCATTGCTTGTCCAGATAAACAGACCACTTGAACTTCAGTAGACAACTGGGGTCTGATCTGACTTAGTGCCAGGAAGGGAGGTACTGTGCAATCTTATCCCCAAAGGTAAGAAGAAAGAGGAGTCCCAGGGTCATTCATGTGAGCCCAGCTTCTTTGTTCCCTAAACATTGCCAAGGACTTGGATCACCCCCCTCCCGGAATTCAGTAATACAGTTACTGCCACCCCAAGAGTATTTAATTAGCTCAAGGACTCCCAGTGCCATCTTGTGTATCTTTTCTCCATCAGTAGTCCCCTCCCAGCCCCACGTTCTCCCCTTGGCATGGCAGCTTCTTCCCCTTTGAATGTCTAGCACTTTTGCCAGTAGAAATGCCCACCAGGAATCACAGGTGCTGGGTATCTGCCCTCCCTGCTCCTGCCCTCTTAGAAGTGCAGAGTGGCTCTCTGACACTTTTCCCTCTATGTTCCAGCAAATACTGTCCCTCTCCAGACCCCATCTCCATCGCTTCCTGGCTGTCCATGGGAGGGACTTCCACTGAAACCTTTGGCAGATGACATGAAAGCTAGTTTTCATAACTAACTTCCCAACTAGTTATGAAAAAGCAGAGACAAACTTTTTTCATGGCCCAAACCACTCCAATCCATTCCAGTCCTCACTGTAATCCTGGGGGGGGAGGGTGTTCAGGCATGTTCCTGGAGATATTTGGGGGGCAGGTGGGAAGAATTTATAATTTGCATGATGCAAATTACATTGCAGAAAGGTGTGCCAGTAATGGACAGAGGCTTGAATTTGGGTTGAGTTTGGTATTTGTTTTAGGTTCCATTCAATCTACCACCTTAAAATAAACTGTTCTTAGTTAAGAACCTGCCAAAGGGGTTGGCTTCTTTATAGTTATAAATTTCTAGGATGCCCGTGCCTGGGCCAGCTGGGCCCTACCTTCTGCGGCCTCCCTTTTTCTCCTAACCCAGACTATCCTGGGCTTATTCACAGGGCAGTGTTAGAGGCTGGAGCAAGAACATTAGGTCTTTCTTATGCACAGGCTCTACATCCACCGACTCAACTGCAAATTGAAACTATTTTTTAAAAAATAGCATGATAAAAATAATACAAATTTTAAAATACTGTATAATAGATATTTACATAACATATACATTGCATGAGGCATTATAAAATAATCTATAGATGATTTCAAGTATATGAGAGGGTGTGAATAGGTTATATGCAAGTACTACAGCATTTTTATAAGAGACTAAGAATCACCTGGGGCCCTTGTTAAATGCAGATTCCTGGCCCCAGAAAATCTATTCAAAATGGCCAGGTTACTCAGAAGGCTAACTACAGAGCTGGGATTAGCAACCATGTCTCTCGGCTCTAGATCTATGGCTTAAGGGATATAGAGAATCCGTTATTCCTCTTGTGAGCATTTCCCTCACTGGGCTTGTGTTATGGATTGGGTTTGGAAGGTCCCTCAAAAGGTTCATGTGTTGAAATCACATCCCCAATGCAACACTACTCAGAGGTGAAATAATTGAATCGGGGCTCTAATCTCATCAGTGTACATATCCATTGAAGGATTAATCATTTGAGCCGATTCACTGTGTAGTAATTTAGCAGGTGGGGCGTGACTGGAGGAGGCAGGTCACTGGTGGTGTTGCCTTGGAGACTTAATCTGTCCCTTCCTGTCATTCTCTCTGCTGTCCTCTGCCATGTGCTGTGCTGCTATAATGTCTGCCTTGGAGTCAGCTAACTATGGACTGTACTTCTGAAACTCTGAGCCAAATAAATCTTTCCTCCTCTATGTTGTTCATGTCAGATATTTTGATTACAGTGATGGAAAAGCAGACTAAAACAGCTCACTCACTACAGTGTCTAAAAGTCTCCCTTGTCATCACTGGTCTCCTCTTCAACATCAGCAAGATTATTTCCACCTCCTTCCAAAGTTTTCACGGGGTCTGGAATTACTCAGGTGTTAGTAAAGTGGAAATATATTAAGTGCAGGGGAGGAGGATGGAGAACATCTTAAAGTCCATGGCCCATACGTCTTACACCTTAGCTTACATTATATACCGTGTCAGTTGTTGTCTCCTTAGTCCTGAGCAAATATTTCCCATTCCTTGAGGAACAAGCAATGAGAATAGAGGATGGAGGAATTAAAAATGAGAGGGAGGTAGAATATTTCATGATTGCTTCTCTCTCTACAGGTGGATTTCTAGTAGCTCCCTCATGATGGTGACAATGACGATGATGACAATAATGGTAGCCATCTGTGCCCAGTTCACAGCTAAGGAATGAGGTCTCACAAAGGCTGCCCCACATCTCCCTGGATCCTGCGTCATCTGGGCTCATCCTGGAAAATTACTATTTGGCAAACAGAAATCCCCAAATTGCTTTGACTTGGTACGGTTCCTCAGAACCCTGGAACAGATATTGATGGTTTCCTCCAGAAGAAAAGGAAAGTGAGAAATAAGTTCACTTTTAAGATAAATTAAGTCTATAAACCTGATGTGAAAAATGACACCCAAGACATATACCCAGCTTGGAAGTTGTCATTGCAGTCCCACTCCTACTGTCCTCAGATGCAAGCAAAATGTTTTCAGGAAGACAAAGATATATATCCCTGTACCTAGTCTCTTCTGAATGTTAAGCACCACTATCCAAAAGACCCTCAGACTAAATAGAGCAGACCTCATTGGTTAGGCATTGGCCCTGTCTCTGGGTTGTGCCCCAAGGACCATAATAATATACCTTAGAGGGTATTAGCATTCTCAAGAGAATAAGAACAATAAGAGGTGTCTGAGTATATCATATTACTTCACTACAATACCTTCATGTAGATGTTATCTATCCATCTATTTGTATCTGTCTTTCTCTATAAATCCATAATGTATATCTACCTACCAATCTATCAAGAGAGAGTTAAGCAATTGGCTCATGCAATTGTGGAGGTTGGCAAGTCCAAATCTGCAGGGCAGGCCAGAAAACTGGAGCTGCAAGCAAGAGCTAATGCAGTTCCAGTCCAAAGGCAGTCTGCTGGCAGCATTCCCTCTTCTCAGGAGACATCGGTCTTTTTTCTGTTACAGCCTCCAACTGATTGGATGAAGCCAACCCACATCATAGAGGACAGTCTGCTTTACTCCAAGATCCCTGATTTATAAATGTTAATCACCACTGAAAAAGATACCTTCACAGCAACATCTGGACTGGTGTTTGACTGATAACTGGGTGCCATGACCTAGCCAAATTGATATATAAAATTAACCATCATGGTTGGGCAGGACATACCCAAGGATGGGGATGGGGGCTCTGTTTAGAAACAGGCTTGTTGCTAAGCCAGATGTGATGGGAAGAAAACAGAGCTGAGGTGATCACATGCAGCCACAGTGACTTCAACTTCAAAAACTCAGCTGGCATCAGGTCCAGCTGGACTCCTGGGAGTGAGGTGATTCATTGCACCTGTGTTTCTACCACTTAGACACTTATTGCAGGTGTGAAATGGGTGCAAGTCCATGAAGTAGACCCTGGCCCCATCCTCTGCTGGTGTATGTCACACTTCTACTCCTCCTGATAACACTCCAGCCCATAACACACACACACACACACACACACACACACACACACACACACACATACACACCAACTCCCAAACAGACACCGAAGGGGAGTCCTCAGAGTGACAAGGGTTCTGGATTTTTCTGGATGTTGCTTCTTGACAGTTGTGCATTTAGCCAACTTGATCCCTTTGAACCCTGGTTCTAAAAGTGTGCCCCACGAGCCGAGGCAAGGCCAACAAGGGTTGTTGCAAACAGTATAAAACCCTAGGAAGTATTAGAGTGCCGAGTCAAACAGGAAGTTACCTCTTTGTTCTCTAGTGGGCTTCCATCACAGGGCCAGGAAGGGGGCGAGGCAGCCACAACAAGGTAGGGCTTGGTGAGAGCAGAGGGAGAGGGGGCAGGTGCAGAGAGAAGAAGAGCTCAAGAGAAGGGGAGAGAAAGATTACCCATAGTATCAGGGATTCCAGCTCTAGAGAAACAAGAGTGAGAAGGAGCAGAGACGGGCATGAAGAGCCCTGGTACCGGGCAGCGCCGTGTTGGCTGTTTGGCTTGGCTGGCTTCGCAGCCGGATGTCATTATCTCCATCTTCCTGGTGGAAATCATATATATTTTTACCCCAATTATCTGAATAACTTGCTTGAGTAGCTCTCATCTGAGATAATATTTGATTGGAAAAAGAGAAATGTAGGGCTGGAGATGTAGCTTAGTGGCAGAGCGCTTGCCCAGCAAGCACAAGGCCATGGGTTCAATTCCCAGCACTGCAAGAGAAAAGAGAAATGTAAAGGCCTAGAGAAGGAATTCTAGAGACAGGGCTGGCCAGAGGCAAAATCTCAAATTGGAGGCTGGTGTCAGGAGTCTCTCTCTGTCCTTCCCCAGGGCCCTGCACTCAGAGCCACTGTTGGCAGCTCACCCTCCTGCGATGTGCCCTACCACCCCTTCCCCCAGTGTCAAGACCTACTATGTGCAGGGGTCACTCATCTACTGCTCTACTGAGCATCCCCATGTCCTGCCATGTCTAATGTTCACTGTGTTCTCACCACGTGCCTGGCACTCTCCTAAGGCCTTACTATATGCCAGCTCATTTACCAATGAAAGTCCCTTTTTATAGGCCTGGAGAAAGGACAGGCCTCTAAAAGAACAAGACAGCCAATGATCCACACCTCCCTCTACCTCAAAGGCTCATGCTAGTTCTCCTCTGCAGTTGTATGCAGCCAAAACCACCTGGAATGAACTAAGATAAGGTTAAAGATGTCATTCCTAGGATCTGGGTTCGCGGCCAGCCTCATATCTCTCTCTCTCTCTCTCTCTCTCTCTCTCTCTCTCTCTCTCTTTACCTAGTGAAGCCCTCCGCAACTTTGTGAGACCTGATTTCAAAATAAAGTATAAAAAATAGGGCCAGGGGTGTAGCGCGGAGGTAGAATGCCCCTGGGTTCAATCCCCGGTACCGCAAAAAAAAAAAAAAAGATGTCATTCCTATTGTACATTTTGTAGTCCATGAAGATGTACAAAATCCAAACCCCATAAAAGTATACTATTACCAAGTTGAGAGCTCATAAAAATCAATGTAACATGCTTCCTTGTAGAATGTTTTTGAAAAAAAAAACAGCCACAGACCCCATAGCCATTGTAAGAATAATAAAGAAATACTATGAACAATTATACATACTCAAGCTCAACAAATTAGATGAAATTGACCAATTCCCTGAAAACTACAAGCCACCAAAACTCACCCAAAATGAAACAGATAACCTGAATATCATTATAACTATACAAAGAAACTGAATTTGTAACTCAGAACCTTCCACAAAAGAAATCTCCAAGCCAAGATGATTTCACTCACAAATTCTACCACGCCTATGAGAAATAACACTAAATGTACACAACTTTTTCCAGAATATACAAGAGTAAGAAGCATATCTCAAGGAATTTTGAGTTCAGTTTTGCCCTGCTATCAAAACCAGATAAAGACAATACTAAAAACTTAGTCTATAGGCCAATATCTCCCATGAACTTAGAGGCAGAACTACTCAACAAAATACTAGCAAATTGAATTCAGCAATATATAAGAGAAATTATGGGTCATGTCCAAGTGGAATTTAGTTATGCAATACTGCTTATTCATGCAAAAAAACCAAAGTTTTCTGTTGAATCAATAAGCTAAGAAGAAATCTCATATGATCATATAAATTGTCACCAAAAATGTATTTGACAAACTCCAACACCAATTCATGACAAAAACTCTTAGCAAGTTATGAATAGAAGGGAATCACTTCAACATAATAAGGAACATCAGCAAAACCATCCGCTAACATCAAATTTAATGGGGGAAAAGCTTTGCCTCTAAGAACAGGAACAAGGGAAGGCAAACCAGAATCATTTCTATACCTTTAAAGTCAACAACATTCAAGCCCTCACATTCTCAGAAAGTCTGCTTCAACACAGCTCAGGGATGGAGACCGGGCATTTTTTGCGATATTCCAAGGCAATTTAGATGTGTGTTCAGTATTGGGAACCACTAGCTCTAGTTCCATCTTTCATCCTGAAACCACATCACAAAACACTTCTTGTCCCCAGCAGGAATGGCCCAAGTGCTGTGCTATTTTAGCCCGGCTTGTCACCTCCTTTCTCAGAGTTTCGAGAAGGATGGTCAACTAGAAGGATGGAGGAGCTTTCAGTCTGGTACCCAGTGGTTGACAGTTTCTTGGTCATGTTGTCCTCCAGCCTCTAGAGAGCGCTCTTCTTCCTCCCTGCAGCTTCTCCAGTGTCCAGCTGCTCCTTAGGCTATGTCCAAATCACCTCTCTATCAATAACAGCCTACAGGAGCTTCTGCTTTATTTGAGATCTAGCCCTTCTCAGCAATAACAGGGTGTGAATAAAGTACTATTGCATCTATTTGAGCATTTACTATTCACAGACCTATGAGACAGATATTATTATAATCATTTCACAAAGGGGGAAGCCATGATTTTAGAATATTAAATGACACCCAAAGACCCCTTAGTTCATAACTGGCAGGTCAGAACGTTGAATCTCCTTCCTCCAAAGCACTTTAATTTCTACCTTACCTGGATAGTTCCCTTAGGCAGTTATCCTGCCAACTGACCATTTAATTTCTATAGGTGTCAAGGCATTTAATTTAATCTTCCCAAATGCTTGATCCAAAAATTACATTTTGTTTTCCTACTCTGTTGCTCATTGTGTTAAAATACTTTATTCAAGATAGTACCCATTCAAATTAATTTATTAAATGTATATGTTTTATTTACCTAGTGCCAACTAAAAATGGCATTATTTACCCTCCCCAAAAGTCAAAATTCCTTTTTTTGGAAAAGATTGGCTATACAAAGTAAGGCCCACTTCTCTAGTTTTACTTCTTAGGTCTAAATGTAGAGAGATGATAATGGCATGGACCAGCCTGAGTTGGTCTATCTCCATTGTTTTGCTGAAAGGATGGAAAGATCACAAGGGTTTGGATTCTGTCATGTTTATATCAATGCCCTTCATGGATAAAGTTGAATCTTTCCCCACATAAGCTCCTGCATTGGCATTAAGTTGGTATAGGTGCTGAAAACTTTCAAAATAGCCACAAAATACTTTGGAAGGGCATTGGCCTCATCACTTAAGTATTTTGTTGGAGGAAAATTACAAATGATTAATGGGAGATAAGGGTTCACCTGGAGGAGACATCAAAATGATTTGCACATTGAATAAAAAACACCACCTTTGCCTCATCCCCAGGATGGATTTTCAAGACCCATCCTTTTAAAGTACATTGATAGAAATGATCAGAACTCAATATTTTAGGCAATTGTTAATGTCATTCAAATCCCAAGGATACTGGCACAGTAGATTTGGCAAGGAACATTTCCTCCTCTCCTCTCCTGGTAGCTCAGATTTCTTCAGCATTCACAGCAGTCAGGCTAAGCAGCTCTGTCACACAGAGTGAACTGGTAGGCTGCCAGCTGTGGCACTGTGTAGACCAGGAGATACAACCAATTACACAGGAGCAGGAGGCTGCCACTGGGAGAGATGGGAAGATGACTACTCCCTTTGCACTGCAAAAGGGAAGAGAATTTGAGCCTCTGAGAGAGTTCACCATTGAGAAATAGCTACACTGCTACTCTGGTTCCTGCAAGGGCTCCATGCAGCAGATCAGAATGTAGACTTGACCTTCCCCATGGTGAGGCCACACTAGGCCCCTGCAGTTCCCAGAGCCCCCGTGGCTGCATCCATCTCTGTACCTTCGTAGTCTCTCCCTCACCCTGGATGGGTCCAATGGCAGATGAGAAGAAGAAGCAGATTAACAGAAGACCTAAAGATGAAGATATAGCAAACTCTCCAAAATATGGAGCAGAGAGAAAAAATCTTTTAAAAATAGACATCAGTGATTTGTGAAACAAATCCGGCAGTCTAGCATGCATGCAATTGCAATCTCCCAAAAGGGGGAAAAGGGGGGGATATATGAAGTAATGATTTTTTCCATTTATTTATTTATTTATTTATTTATTTAGTGGTACTGGGGATTGAACCCAGGAGCATTCTACCTCTGAACTACACCCCCAGCTCTATTTTTTATTCTTTATTTTTTTGAACCAGCCAGGGTCTCACTAAGTTGCAGAGGGCCTCATGAAGTAGCTGAGGCTGGCCGCAAACCTGCGATCCTACTGTCTCAGACTCCCAAGTACTGGGATTACAAGAGTGTGCCACCATGCCTGGCTCTCCAAATTTTATAAAAACTATAAGTTCAGAGATCCATGAAGATCAATAAACCCCAAGGAGGGTAAACACAAAGAAACCATACCAAATAACACCATAATCAAATTTCTGAAACACAGTCATACACAGATCATCTTAGGAGCAAGCAGCTATAGTAGACACTTGTTTTCTTTTTTGTGGTACTGGGGATTAAACCTAGAGGTATTCTACTCCTGAGCTACACCCCCAACCCTATTTTATTTTTTATTTTGAAACAGGGTCTCACTAACAATGAGGGCATCGTTAAGTTGCTGAGACTGTCCCTAAACCTGTGATCCTCCTGTCTCAGCCTCCCAAGTACTGGGATTACAGAGGTACACAACCACACCCAGCCAGAAGACAGTTTAAATAGAAAGAAACAAAGATAAGAATGGTCACAGATTTCTAGGAAGATATTGTAAAACAAAACACCCCAAGAAAATGGAAGAAAATATTTAAAGTAATACAACCAAAAAAAAAAGGACCACCCTAGAATTACATACCTAATAAACATCTTTAAAATGAAGAAATATTAAAGACTTTTCAGACTATCAAAAGCGAAGTTTAGTCTTCAGTAGCAGAGCTGTACCAAGAGAAGTGGTAAGTAAGTTTTTCAAGGTGAAGGGAAATGGGACCAGATGGCAACTTGGATCTACACAAAGAAATGAGAAAAGACAGAATTTTTAAAATGTGGGTAAATATAAATTGCTTTTTTTCTTAGTTTAAAAAACCCTCCTTAAAAGATAATTGACTGTTTAAAGCAAAAATAATAACAATACATTATGAGTTTTATAAGAGAAGTAGAAGTAAATGCATAAAAATAGCACAAAATAGGGGAGGGAAAATGAAAGTATACTTATATGTATATTTCTATGTGCGAAGATATGATACCGTTGAAAGGTAGACTTTGATCATTAAGGTGAATATGATAAACTCTAGAACAAGCACACACCCAAACAAAAGATATTGCTAAAAAGTGGTAGAATAATAAAATATATTCAAAATGAAATAATGAGAAAATTAGAAAAATGAATAAAGAGATATAAAATATATTTAAAAAGAAAATAACAAGATGATGAACTTAAACCCAATCATACCAATAATGATGTTAAACATACCAAGTCAACCTGTACTGTCCAGTACAGTAGGCACTAATTACATGGGGCTATTTAAATGAATGTAAAATTAATAAAGTCAACAATTTAGTTCCACAGTCACACTGGCCATATTTCAAGTGCTCGACAGCCGGCATAATGGGGGGAGCATTTACAGCATCCCCATCATTACACAAGGTCTTATTGAAAAGGGTTAGTCTAAAACTCCAATTAAAAGCAAACATTATAGCCGGGCGTGGTGGCGCACGCTTGTAATCCCAGTACTTTGGGAGGCGGAGACCGGAGGATCCGGGTTCGCGGCCAATCTCAGCACGCATGCGCGCGCGCGTGATCGATCGATTGATCGATCTATCTCTCTCCTCTCTCTCTCTATCTCTCTCTACCTAGCAAGGCGCTCTGCAACTTCGTGAGACCCGGTTTCAAAAATAAAGCATAAAAAAAATAGGGCCGGGGGTGTAGCGCGGAGGTAGAACGCCCCTGCGTTCAATCCCCGGTACCGCCAAAAAAAAAAAAAAACATTATGAGACTGAATACAAAAAAAGCAAGAACTATCTTCCAAAAGAACACACATATACACATACATACACACACACACACAAACACACACACACATATGTATAGAGAGAGTGATATCAAAAGTTAAAGGACAGAAAAAGATACGGCCTGCAAATGCTATTTATAAGAAAGCTGGAGTGGTTCTATTAACATCAGACAAAAGACTTCTGAATAAGGCATATAACCAAAGATAGAGAAGACTATTTCAAAAATGATAAATAGATCGATCATCCAGAACACTTAACAATACTAAAAATGCTCATCCCCAATAACTGAAATTCAGAATTCAGCAAACAATGCACTGAATCTACCCACCTGCATAAAAGAACATAACAAGCAGGACAGAATATGTAAAATAATGATGTTCAAGGCATTTCAGGCAATGATGGACAGAGATTCCTGAGAGCCGGGAAGCAATGAGTGAAGGTGTTCGAGGCACAGATGCAGGGATGGGGAACACAGGTGGGGCCTGGGGGAGTCCCCGAGGGCAGAGACAGTGCTGACGGCACAGGGAGATAGAGTGGCTGGAGGTTGCAGGACAGCATGCCAGAGAAGAGAGCGGCACAGGGAGAATGCCAAGGACCCGCGGGGCTTCCCATCGATTACAGAAGACTTGTAAGTGCAAATGTGTGAGGCTGGGGGAGAACACCCCAAAGGAAGAGGAAAAACATTACCCGGAGCTCATATAAGGCCAAGAATTGTGCTTGTTCCAACCAGACAGACAGGAAAATCTCATATTTGAGAGAACATTGGGTAAAAAAGTCTTGTCTACATAGTATGCAAAAACTAACCCCATTGTGGTTTCACAGGGAGCTATATATGTCAAAACTTACCAAATGATACATTTCAGTATGTACAATTTATTACACCTCAATAAAACTGCTTTTAAAAAGAGATAAGGAACTGGCCATGGCGGCACACACTTGTAATCCCAGTACTTAGAAGGCAGAGATAGGAGGATTGCAGGTTCAAGGCCAGCCTCAGCAACCTACAGAGGCACTCAGCAACCTAGTAAGACCCTGTTTCAAAACAAAATAAAATAAAAAGGGCTGGGCATGGAGCTCGGAGGTAGAATGCCCCTGGGTTTAATCCCCAGTAACACACACACACACACACACACACACACACACCACGTACGCATGCATGTACACGCATGAGAGAGAGAGAGAGAAAGAGAGAGAGAGAGAGAGAGGAAATATATGTATAACTTCATGCCAATAAATTCAACAACATAGATAAAATGGACAAATTCCTTGAAAAACACAAATTCCAAAACTATCTCAAGAAGAAACAGACCACCAAAGAAGTATAAATATGTAAGAAATCAAATTCATAATTACAACATTCTCACAAGGAAAATTACAGGCACAGATGACTTCACTGGTGAATTTTCTGAAACATGTAAAGATGAAATAACACCAACTCCTTCAGGAATTAGGGAAAGAAACCCTTCACAGTTTGTTTCATAGAATCAGCATTATTACTCGGATACCAAAACCAGGCAAAGGCATTACCAGAAAAGAAAATTATAGATCAACATCCCTTATGAACATGGATTCAAAATTCCTTAAAAATTTTAGAAAATCCTATCCATTGATATATGAAAATAATAACACATCATGACCAATTGGCTCTCATCCTAGAGATGCAATGTTAATTTAACAATGGAAAATTCATCAACTCACCATATTATTCATAATTCACCATAATTCATAACTCACCATATTAACAAAATAAAAAACGATGAAAACCTAACAGGTAAAGGAAAATCATTTGACAAAATTAAAAATCCACTCTGCAAAGTCAGCAAAGTAGGAATAGAAGAGTACTTTCGCAACCTGATAAAATATGTCTCTGAAAACTCTACAAGGATCCTCACAGTGGGCATAGTGATGACTAGAGTGTCCCTCCCTCCTGCAGTCAGGGGCACCGCAGTTGTCAGCTTTTATACAACATCATACAAGAAGTCAGTCAGTGTAATAAGGCAAAGAAAAAAGATGTAATAAGTGTAATAAGGCAAAGAAAAATGGCATGCGGACTGGAAAGGAAGAAGTGTAACTGTCATCATTGAGACAACGTAGTTGCATACAAAGAAAATCTTTAGAATCTGCAAAAAACCTACTAGACAAACCAGTTTTTAGCCAGGCCACAAGATAAATGCCATGGGTCGCTAAGCAAAATGAATAAACATTTCTATATATGAGCAACAAACAATTGAAAACTGAAATTTAAAACAACACTATTTACAATTTTACCAAACAACATACATAATTAGGAATAATTTTAAAACAAATATATTAAAGATCTATATACTGCACACTGTGTAACGTAGCTACTAAAAATTAAGGAACACCTAAGTAAATAGCTATACTATGTCCATGAAAAAAGGACTCAATATAGTGAAGATAACAATTCTACCCATATTGAGCTACAGACTCAAGAGAATCCCAATCAAATACTCAACAAGCTTCTTTTGTAAATATGAGATAACTCTGAAGTTTATAGGGAAATACAAAGAATCTAGAGTATCCCAAGAATTTTGAAAAAGAACAAAAAAGTTATCCTTTGCATTGCTTGATTTAAAGACTCACTATAAAATCTACAGTGATCAAGACAATGTGGTACTGATGTAAGAACAGACATATGGACCAAGAGAACAGAAAATGTGTCTAGATATGGATCCACACATCAACTGATTTTTAACAAAGGTGCGAAGGTAATTTAAGAGGAAAAAGAGAGTCTACTCGACATATGGTACTAGAACAACTAGATTTTCACACTGGGGAAAAAAAATGAAGCTTAGCCCCTTCTCCCCAGTATAAACAAAAAGTAAAACTCAAAATGGGTCAAAGACTTAAACATAAAATCTGAAATTATAAAGCTTGAAAGAAAACAGAATTAGATAATTTCTTGGGACACAGAAATCAATAACCATAAAAAAGAAAAATTGCTAAGTTACATGTAATCAAAATTCAAAACTTGTGCTCATCAAAAGATACCACAAAGAAAATGAATAGGAAAGCTACACATTGTCGTAAAATGTTAGCAGAAACTTTACCTGACAGAAGACGTGTGTGTGTGTGTGTGTGTGTGTGTGTGTGTGTGTATAAATCTCTTGCAACCCAAAAAGAAAAGAGAAATCAATCTTATAAGAGTAAAAGATGGGAACATACACTTAACAAAAAAGACACACAAATAGAAATAAGCACATAAAAAATGCTCAACATAATAAAAACCAAGGAAAGAAAATTAAAATGGCAACATAGCAGTACATAACCACTAGAAGGGCTAAGATTAAAAAGACATGATGTGGAATGTGGGGGCCAACTCCAACCTGACCCCTGCGTTCTGGTATCCACACCATGGTAGACTCCCCTCCCTTGACTGTGGGTGGGACCTCTGCTTGTTTCTAACCTGTAGGATATGGCAAGGTGATTGGAGGTCACTTTTGTTTACATGATACTGAGCTTCCATCTTGCCAGCCAACTCTAACGATTCTCTCTCTTGCTGGATTTGATGAAGAAAGCCATCATGTGAAGAGGTTCATGGAACAAAGAACTGAGTGTGACCAGTGGCTAACATCTAGCAAGGGGCCAAGGCCTGACCACGAGCAAGGAAGTGAGTCCTGCAGGGAGCCCATGGGCTTGGAAGGGGAGCTTGCTTGAGCTGAGCATCATGGAGACCCAGAAACAAAGAACACAGTTAAACCATCCAAGACTCCCAATCTATAGAAGCTGGGATAATAAGTGTATGTTGTTCTAAGCCTCTGGGTAGTAATTTCTTATACAATAACAGATAACTAATAGATGGAATGATTGTAACTGTCATACATTTATGGTGGAGTGAAAAATGGCACAACCATGTTTGAAAAACAATTTGGTAGTTTCTTTTTTTTTTGTGGTCCTGGGGATTGAACCCAGAGGCATTCTATCTCCAAGCTACACCCCCAGACCTATTTTTTATTCTTTATTTTGAAACAGGGTCTCACTAAGTTGCAGAGGGCCTCACTATGTAGCTGAGGCTGGCCGTGAACCTGTGATCCTCCTGTCTCAGCCTCCCAAATACTGGCATTACAAGCACGTACCACCACACCCGGCTTGGTAGTTTCTTATAAAACATACAATTATCCTGAGACCCAGCAATTGCTCTCTAGATATTTACCTAAGAAAAATAAAATGTACGTCCATGCAAACATACATAAATATGTATAGAGCATTATACATAATAGCTCAGAACAAGAACCAATACAAATGTCTACCCATAGATGAATGAATAAAGTACAGAATATCCATACAATGAGATACAACTCAGCCATAAAGAGGAATAAACCACTAATGCGTGCAACAACATTGATGAATGGCCAAAAAAAACCCATCATGTTAAGAAAAAGAGATCAGATACAAAAAATATATTCAACATTATTTCACTCTAGAAAACACAAACATAATCAATGGTAATAGAAATAGATCTATGGTCATCTAAAACTTAGGGGTGTGGGAGTTTGTCCTGACAGAGAAGGCTCACTAAGCGTTTAGGGGTGATGGGCAAGTGCTACATCTTGACTGGGGCAGCAGTTACAATCCATTGTCAAAATCCAATGAACTGTTCACTTAAAACCAGTAAGATATACTGTATGCAAATTATTCCTCCATAAAGTTGATTTTAAAACATAGAGCTTGATGTGGATTAAAGACTTAAGCCATGAAACTGCTGGGAGAAAACAGGGCTGGGGACATCTTCATGACATTGGTCTTGGCGATGATTTCTTGAGTATGATACCAAAAGCAAAAACGGATAAGAGGGGGGTACCTCCAACTAAGAGCCTCTACACAGCAAAGGAACAATGGGCGTGGTGAAAAGACAACCTACTGAATAGGATAAGCCATTCACAGACCATTTATCTGATAAGGGGTTGCCAAATATATATGGAACTCATACAATTCAACAGTGAAAACCCAAAATCATCTGATTCAAAAATGAGCTCAGCACTTGAGGAGATATTTCTCCAAAAAAAGACATACAAATGGCCAAAAGGTATGTATATTAGTGATATTGAGCATCTTTACATATATATATATGTATATATATACATATATACATACATATACATAGATAGATATATAGATGATTGATAGATAGATAGATAGATAGATAGACTCAACATCACTAATCATCAGGTAAATGCAGATCAAAATCATAATAGATACTGCCTCACATCTCTTAGGAATTTTTTTAAGATAAATGTTGGTGAGTTTGTAAAGAAATTGGAACACTTTGATACTGTTGGTAGGAATGTAAAATGATATAGCCACTATGAAAAATATGTCAGTTCCTCAGATTTTAAACAGAGAATTAGTATATGATCACACTATCCCACTTCTGGTATTTAACCAAAGTAATTAATATCGGGATTTCGGAGAGGTAGTTACACACACATGTTCATGGCGGCATTGTTTGTAATAGCCAAGATATGGAAACAACCTAAATTTCCATCAACAGATGAATAGATAAGGAAAATATAGCATATACACACAGTGGAGTATTTATTCAGCCTAAAAAAGGAAGGGCATACTGAATATGAGCCGGGCGTAGTGGCATAAGCCCATAATCCCAGTACTTGGGAGGCAGAGACAGAAGGATCACAGGTTCGGGGCCAGCCTCAGCAACTGAGGGAGACTCTCAGCACCTTAGCGAGACCCTACTTCAAAAGAAAAAATAAAAAGGGCTGAGGGTGTAGCTCAGAGGTAGAATGCCCCTGGGTTCAATCCCCAGGACCAAATAACAAATATTACAATAAGCAGCAATGTAGATGACCCCTGAGGACATGGTGCTCAGTGAAATAAGCTAGTCCCCGGGGTCCACTTACATGAGGTATCCAAAGTACTCAAACTCATACAATTAGAAAGCAGAATGGTGGTTGCCAATGGCAGTGGGGAGAGAGAAATGGAGAGTTGCTACTCAGTGAGAATACCATTTTGGTTGAGCAAGATGAATAACTTCTAGAGACCTGGGGTGCAATATGGTGCCTGTAGTTATCAATACTATGGTGTTTGCTCAAAAATTTGTGAAGAGGGCAGATCTTATGTGTTCTTACCATAATTATTAAAACAAAGAAAGATCATCCAAAGGACCATCTGCCCAGTCTATATCATCTACTGAGCCTAGATCAGGTAGGTTTGTCTCAACTCCTCAACCCTTGGGCCTTGAGTCTGCCTTTTAGAGGCACTTTTCACACATTTGGGTTATGGGCTATTTAACTGTAGGTTTTCCCATTTGAACAGTAAGCCATCTGAGCACATAGGATCTGTGGCCACCCTGTTCCCCACTGCCTCCCCAGCTGGCCCAGAGAAGATGCTCAGTAAATACCTGTGGAATAAATGAAACTCTGTGTAATTCTGCTGCCATTGTGAGGGGTTAGTTAGATGTAACCAAGCTATTTTGCAGTCTTAAGAACCTCCTCGCTGAAGCCAGTTGTGGTGCCGCACACCTGTAATCATGCTACTTAGGAGGCTAAGACAGGAGGGAGTATCACAGGTTTGAGGCCAGCCTCAGTGACTTAGCAAGACCTTCAACAACTTAGTAAGACCATTTCAAAATAAAAAGGCCTGGGGGTGTAGCTTAGAGGTAGAATGCCTCTGGGTTCAATCCCCACTGCGAAAAAAAAGAACTTCCCCATTGAAGACTGCATATTCCATCCCAACTGAGTTTTCTACAGACATAATTCTGTGCCAAGTTCACTCTGAGGGACAGCTGTGTCAAAGCCATGATACCAGAAGTGGCCAAAACAAAAAACCACCTCCCCAGCTCTGTGAGGGCAGCCTGCTCATTATATGTGACAATTCCCAGCCTTGATGAAGAGCAGCTGGTCTGAGATTCTTTTCCCATCTCAGTTTCAGGGGTCCTAGGCGGGACTGGCAATTCTTTCCTCTGTGACCCCAAAACCCATTGTTATTACTTCTAGTTTAGTCTGAGTGTTGTATCATCATAATTGCCCATGTACCTACTTTCTGGTCAGGTATGACCTCTGAAAAGGGGGAGTTAAAAATCATCTTTTTAATGCTCATTATGCGCATGTAGTTCAGTATTTCTGAATGTTGACTGGTTGGCTGATGCTGAACTAGACATAGTCTTGGCACATTTTGTCAAGCACATAGTAGGCCTTCAGTAAATGTGCTCCTGTTAGCCTCTGTGGCAGAAGTCTTGGTGGTGGTATTCCTGGCTCACTGGAAATCGAGGTCACTGCCTTCAGAACAAAAGCTTCTCCTAGCCTACACAAGACAGCCTTGTATGTGTGTGTGTGTGTGTGTGTGTTACTGGAGATTGAACCCAGGGGCATTCTACCTCTGAGCTACACCACCAGCCCTATTTTTTATTCTTTTATTTTAAAACAGGGTCTCGCTAAGTTGCGGAGGGCCTCACTAAGTAGCTGAGGCTGGCCGCAAACCCAGGATCCTCCGGTCTCAGCCTCCCAAGTACTGGGATGACAAGTGTGTGCCACCACGCCCAGCCCAGGACCACCTTATAACTACATAAAATGCGGTGACTTTTAGAGTGTGCAAGGGACGGCCTAGTGACAGATACTGCTAACTGCTTTCCAAAAACCTGCCTCTCCTTCTTTAGTAATGGAGCCCGGATTTTTACTAGGGCACGTTACTACCTACCCCAAAGATTACTTTTTCCCACGCCATGTGATTATATTTTGGCAAATGAGATAAAAGCAAAAACATTTATGTCAATTCTAAGACCTCTTTAAAGGGAGTGAGCACACCTTTCTTTATCCTTATCCATCTGCTGCCTGGAGCAAAGATGTGATAGAGTTTCCACACCCATTTTTGGACCAGGAAGATAAGGCCCAAACACTGGAGACGACAGATTCATGAACTGGAAGGAGTCTGGCTTCTAGGGACTTGGTGAACTCTCATGACAGTCCTGGACAGACCACACCCAGACTTCTTTCATGTTAGAGGAAAATAAACCACTGTAATTGTTTTGGCCATTATTCTTTTGGATTTTTTAAAAGACAGCACTCACCCAAGAATAATTCCTTAAATCCATCTGCAAATCTTTTCTCCTTAAGAATTGTACATTTTAAAGTTAAATGCAATTACAGAGACTTCTATGCAAGTCTGAAAAGTGTCTGGCAACTTGAAGCCCATGTAATTGAGGGGAAAATAATCTATAGATGTCAGAAGAGAGAAGAGAGACATTTTAAGGGGGGCTGACATCTAACTAATTCAGGAAAGGCTATTCTTTCATGCTTAGGACACAAGCTGGATCCTTGCCCAGAACTGTAAGGTTCTACACAATCAGCCCCCCGCCTTTCTCTCCAACACCTTCCCTGTGTTCGCACTGGTCCCCTCTCTCTGCTTTCTGCAATGTTTCAAGCCCTTTGCTACCTCAGGGCCTTTGCACTGGCTACCCCACAGCCTGGAATGTTCTTCTCCCCAACCTTTGCATGGCTGCTTCCACCTTGTCATTCATGCCTCTACTTACACGTCACCTTCTCAGAAGGGGCTTCCTTGATGTATAAATTAGCCCCATTTGGTATTTTCTAATTTATGTACATATTTATCATCTCTCTGCTCCTTATACACCAACTGAAGGTAAATTCAGCAGGTCATTTTATTTACCCTGTTCACCAGTGTACCCCAAAACCTCAAATGCATATTCCTGAACACCTGTTAGCTGATTGAATGCGAGACTGAATGGAAGGGCCTTTTCTGGGGTCCCGTTCTGTTCTGCTTTTGCACACCCCCATGTGGCCTTCTGTTTTTCCTATCTCTTTCAGTCTCAAAAGAAGTATTATGTGCTGAAGGGAGCAACTTCCTTTAGGCCTAATTCGCTTGAGCCAATTGTTCTGTAACCTTTGGTAGCATCAAGACACTGGCCTATACTGCTTGGAACTATCATAACTTATTTAAACATCAATAATAATCAGTTTATAAGATTCTTTCCCAGGCATAGCTTTCAATGAGAGGGGGTGAGAGGGAGGAATACACAGAAAGAGAAGATTAAGGTACATAAAGGTTAATGTCTCACTTGCAGCTTTGCACAGTCTACCATTTGGGATATAAAGTCAGCAATATGCAACAGAACAGAGACAAATAGCATGGGGACTGACATCTAAGTATTGCAGGAAATGCCATCCATACTCCTATGCTCAGGACACAAGGCTGCTCCTTCCCCAGCACTATACGGTTCTACACAATCAGCCCCCGGCCTTTCTTTCCAGCACCTTTTCCATGTCACAACAACCACCAAAAAGCCCTTATAGGACTTACCTGGACCCCATAAGCTGATGGGTACACAGCAGCGAAGCTCCAAGGTGACCCCATGCAATGACCTCTTTCCAGCTCTCCCAGCCCTCACATCCATTAAGCAGCTACTAGACACCGCAGACAGACAGGCCGCATCCTGCTCTCATGGTACCTCACACTTAGATTCCAAATTCGGGCTCCGGCCACCACCACCAGGTCCTGTCCAAATTTGACTGAACTGAGATCACTCCTTGTTCTTGTCTATGACTACATCCATGCAGACCCCAGATCTATTGGAGGGGCCCCCTATAACTGACTGCTCTGCTTTCTGACCCCCCCATGACTGTCCCTCCAACAGCCTAGAACTGATAAAAGCAGAATGTCCCCAGCAACCTGGGCTGAGTGGGTCACCCTACCTCCAAGTGAGAAGTTTCCTCTCTAGGAAGGAATGCGGCCCTGGAGAAACCGGAAGTCATAGCCGGGAGAAACAGGAAGTTGTAACCTGGAGAAATCGAAAGTCGTAGCTGGGACTGCCTACCCCCACAGACCCATGTGACTCAATGGTGGCTTCTCGCAGCCGTGTCTGTGTGCAATCCTGGGCAAGTAGTTAGCATTTCTGTTCCTCCACCTCCTCATATGTAAAGTGAGGCTTAGATGCGGAACACAGACCTTTAAAAAGTCCCTACCATGATCCAGGTGTACTTGGGAGGCTGATACAGAGGATCACAGGTTCAAGGTTAGCCTCAGCAACTTAGTGAGACCCTCAGCAACTTAGTGAGACCCTATTTCAAAATAAAATAGAGCCAGAGGTGTAGCTCAGTGGCAGAATGTCCCTGGGTTCCATCCCCAGCACCCCTCCCCATGCCACATCTCTACTATGTAGTAGGCCTTCAATACGGGTTAGCTACTATGATTGTTTCTCTACATTAAAAGGCCTATCATAGAAGGTTAACAACATGATACATTTTTACAAATATATTATTATTTTTTCTCTTTTTTTTTTTTGGTACTAGGCATTGAACCCAGAGGCATTCTACCTCCAAGCTATACCCCCAGCCCTATTTTATTTTTATTTTTGAAACAGTGTCTCATTAGATTGATGAGAGTCTCATTACTTGCTGAGGTTGTCCTTGAACCTGAGATCCTCCTGTCTCAGCCTCCCAAGTACTGGGATTACAAGTGTGTGCCACCATGCCTGCTTATTATTTTTTTTAAACTGGATACAGTGGGCGTGTCTTCTGGTTTTTCATCCTTGGATTCAACCAACTGCAAATTGAAAATACTTGAGAAAAACACTGCATCTGTACTGAACGTATATAGCCTCCCCTTCCCTTGTTATAATTCTCTAAACAATTCAGCATAACTGGTATTTACACAGCATTTCTATTGTATTATGTATAATAAGTTATTTAGAGATGGTTTAAAGTATACAGGAGGATATGCATAAGGTTCTATGCCAGTAGTATACCATTTTATATAATGGATTTGAATATCTATAGATTTTGATATCTGAGTGGGTCCTGGAACCAATACCTTGCAGATATCAAGGGACCACTGTACAAAAGTCAATGTTTAGCATCACTCCAATTTACACTCCAAAATGTTACTTTTAGAAGAAGATATATGGTGACCACCAATGGTTACCTCCAGGTGGTAGAGTTACTAGTGTTTTATTTTTCTTTGGTTCTTTGTTCTCCCTATTTCCTAAAATCAACAGTTTCTGGCCATGTTCATATGAAGCCGATAAGGCGGTGGCAGGATCATCAGCAGGAAACTTTGAGCTGGGAAGGAGACCTAGGTCGCAGTCCCTGCTCTGCCCCCGACGGGCGACCAGTCCAGAGGAGTCCCTGCCTCTCACGTGTGGAATGAAGGGGGGTGCTAGGGGAAGCTGCTGGAAGCCCCTCCAGCTCCCAGCTCCTCTGAAGGTTGCGGTTCAGCTGTAGGGACTGGACACTGTAGTAGTCAGGGTTCTCCAAAGAGCCGGAACCAGCAGCATATGTGAGAGGGGGGTCGTTAGGGGAATCAGTTCATGTGATCACAGAAGCTGAGAAGTCCCACGATAGGCCGAGCACAAGCTGGAGAACCACAGAAATGTGGCTCAGTCCGAGTATCAAAGCCTCAAAGCCACAGAAGCCCATGATGTGGTCCCCAATCTGCTGGGGATTGAACCCAGGGGCATTCTACCTCTGAGTTACATCCCCAGCCCTTTTTATTTTTTATTTGGAAATAGGATCTTGCAAAGTTTCTGAAAGCCTTGCCTTCTTCCCCTGGTCAGGTGGGAATCTCTCCAACATCGGGTGAGCCCCAACCCACTGGCAAGAGGGCGATGAGGAACCCCAATAATAATAAGCATCTAGAGGAAGCATCCTCTCCCACCAGACCTGAGACTCCCCCATCCACCAAAAGACGGGGAGATCCCACCATACAAGTGGCCTGGCCCGGGGATCCTCTCTCCTCTCCTCAGGTCTAAGGTTTCCATTGTACAGCCAGAGGCACCAGGGAATCTAAAGGGAACTAGAAGGTGGAATTCTACAATAAGCACCTGGCCCGGGAAGCCTCTTGGTCCCTCTGAGACTGAGACTCCCCTTTCCTACCTGCAGACACCCCTCCTTTCAGGGCATCCCAGCAGGGACTAGTGTGAGCCCAGCTAAACCAAGCATACCAAAACAGTACTGCAAACGCTCAGAAAACCCGTCATCATGAGCACAGGCCTTATAAATAGACCAGGACTCACACGCAAAATCAAAACATGGTGACCACCTATAAAGTATAAAACTTGCCAGGGGTGGTGGTGCATGCCTATAATTCCAGTACTTGGGAGGCTAAGACAGAAGGATTGCAAGTTCAAAGCCAGTCTCAGCAACTTAATGATAACCTCAACAACTTAGTGAGACTCTGTTTCAAAAAATGAAATAGGGCTGGGGGTGTGGCTCAGAGGTAGAATGACCCTGGGTCCAATCCAAGGTACCAAAAAAAAAAGAAAAAAAGGGTTAAGACTTAAGTAGGAGCCAGAGTCTCCTAATAGACAAAATGTCCTAGATACAATGGAATATCACCTGGCATGCCAAGAACCAGGAAAATCTCAACCGGAGTGATTAAAGACAATGAACTGATGCCAACCTTGAGAAGGATCAGATGTCAGAATTATCTGACAAGAATTTCAAAGCTTCCTTTATAAAAATACTTCAGCAGTCAATTAGAAGCTCTCTGGAAACAAATGAAAACATTTGAAAATATCAGCAAATAGAAGCTATAAAAAATCAAATAGAAGCCTGGCAGTGTAGCTCAGTGATAGAGCATGTGCGGAGCACACTCAAGGCATGCTTTTGGGGGGATGGGGCTTGCCGGGGATTAAACCCAGGGGCATTCTACCTCTGAGCTACACCCCTATCCCTATTTCATTTATTTTTTTTTCTATTTTTCTGTGGTGCTAGGGATTGAACCCAGGGGGCATTCTACCTCTGAGCTACATCCCCAGCCCTTTTTATCTTTTATTTGGAAATAGGATCTTGCAAAATTTCTGAAAGCCTTGCTAAGTTGCTGGGGCTGTCTTTGAACCTGCGATCCTCCTGTCTCAGCCTCCCAAGTAGTGGAATTACAGGCGTGCACCACCATGCCTGGCTAAGACATGTTTTTTTTTATAACAACTTGCTGTTGTGAAAACTAGCACCTGCAAGAACTTAATTCATCCTCTGAGGTCAGCATTTGCAATGGCCTAACTACCTTCCACTAGGCCCCACCCCTTAAAGGTTCTACCACTACAACACTGCCACATTAGGCTCCAAACTTCCAGCACATGAACATTTAGGGACACACTCAAACCAACACCAAACCACAGCACATGATAAATGTTAGAACAGAAACAGCATGGTACCAGAGGAACCAAGACTGGGCCTACTTCTGTTTTTCTGTGGCTTGGGGAATAGCTGATCAAAACACTCTGTTTTCAGATCAGCTACACATCGCCATGTACAACAGCGAAGCTTTGCTCTTTAGGCTTCTCAGCAGTCCCCAGCCCTCTGATGGGTACCTGGCATCACCACACCCCTCTCCCAGGTCCAAGTGTGTGTAGCAGGAAGGAGTATGGAGAATGGACATGACCTCAAGAATTCATCTTCCACCAAGCTCTCTCAGGCAGCAGAGATCCGCCCTCAGCTCATTGCAATTCCAAAGGAAAGGATGGCAGGTTCACTTCAGCACTCCAGAGAGGGAAATGGGAAGGCCCTCAACCTTCAGTGACCTTACAGCAAGACATCTTAGAAGCTTCTGGAAGCCAAGTCTCCCATGAGTCCTGAGCCCGTGAGGTTGGTTGGGTGTAAGGAAGCTGCTGACTGACTTGCCAGTAGGAGAAGCAGTTCTGACATTGATAGTAGAGGGAGGAAACCCTGCCTAGTGGGAACCAGGAGTTTGAGTGCATCTCCTGAGGTCCACGCTCTGGAGAAACATCCAAGCCACACCACATAGACTTCATGCCTTATAGTGCTCCATAGCAGTTTGGGCAGGGTTCTTATTCACATTTTGCAGCCAAGGAAACCTCGTCCAAGACCAGTTAAATGTTTTCCCCTGGTCCTAGCCAGTGTGGTTTCCTCTGCTCCCCAGAGATGGCCACTCAGGCGTGAACCAAGGGCCTGAGAGAATAGTATGCCAAGTGAGATCAGCCAGCTTCAGAAGGTCAAAGGTCATATGTTTTCTCTCATATGTGGAAGCTAGAGAAATAATCCGAAACAAAGGGGACTTCAGATAAATGAGGAGAGAGACCAGAAGAATAGTGGAAGGGGATTGGAGGAGGAAGGTGGGGAGGTGTGCCAGCTCCGAAAGCCAGAAAACCAACTAAGAAAATACATTCTTGCAATTCTGTTATTCTAGAACCACTCCTGGTACCAAAATCTGTATTGGTCAGGGTTCACTAGATTAACAGAATTCACAGAATGAGTATATTTGAAAAAGGGATTTATCAGATGGGCTTACAGTTTGAAGCAATGTAGTCCCAGGTTCTGACTGCACGTGGAGAGTCAGAGGAACCAGTAGCTGGTCGAGCGGTCTAAGAGCTGGAGTCTTAGGATCGGAGCAACCACTAATGCAGTCCCAGTCCAAGACGTGAAGATCAGGAAGCTCTTCAGAGAAACGATGGTGAAGTTTCAGTTCGAAGGGCTGGAGGCCGACGATCTCAGACGAGAGCAGAAGATCAAGAAGCTCTTCAGAGAAACGGCAAAGCTGGCGGCCGACTATCTCTGGCGAGAGCAGATGCATTTTCCTCGGAAAGAGTCGCGCATTGCTCTACGCGGCTTCTCCGTCTTTTATCTAAGTCCTGCACCTATCAGAATCCTGCTGCCTACATTCAGGGCAGGGCTTTCTGTTTAATCTGCTGTTACACACCCAAAGTCACATGATCTTGGGTGTGTTATGATCAGGTCAAGTTGACAAACTAGATTGACTATCACAGGAGGGGAAAAAGGAGCCTTGAGGAAGGAAGCAGTTCAAATGATTATGTACATATATGAAGGTATCACCACCGATCTCACTAATATATATGGGGAGGTGGGAGTGGGGTGGGATCTGGAGGGAATCACACCGAGCGCTGTGCGCATGTGTGTTCCTATCACTTTGAACCTCACTACGATGTATGATTACAATGCACCCATAAAAAGTATATTTTAAAATTTTTTAAATATGAAGTTGACCTCATTAGATTTCTGGGATTCTGGGTTTTCTTTTTCAGTCCTTCAGACATTATCTGTTAATGTTTAGCTAAGGAATCAGAAATAGGCACCATTTTCCCCAAGAGGGCTACATAGCTCATGGATTTCCATTTCTCAAGCTCCTGGGATAAATTAGTGAGTTTTAACGTCTAAGTCTTACACAGTCCAGACAAAGGATGGCAACTTCCAAGACTCATGTAAGGCCCAATCAGGAAGACGCTTGTACTGTGAAGAACGTGCTTATGCCTGGCTTGTGGGCAACTTTCTGAGGCCCACACAACAGGAAGTCGGCCATTCTGATGCTTGGTAAAGGATTCTTGCAGGATGGCTCAAATATGGGTAGCTTTTCTCTGCACTGCCATCTTATATGCTGTTACTTTGTTTTTGTTTCCTAAGAAGCTGAAAGAGGAGGGGAGTCTCTCCTACTGACCCTAGGGATTTCTCCAGAGATATTTTGGCAGCTTATTTCATTCGATGGCTGCCTATTGATTTCCAAACAGACAAACAAATAAACAAATGAAAAACAAAACCTAGTCTTTTAACATTCAATAATCTCCAGTCTTCACTTCCCGGAGTAGCCTCCATTTATTTTCCCTGTTCTGATTTATGATTTTTCTATTTTCACTGTGCCCTATGAAAATAAAACATGTTGGAGTTTTAACAAGACATCAGGTTCCAGTAGATAACATTGGTGTGAAGTTAAGTTTCATGTTTATTTGTATTTTTTTCTTGGTACTTCTAATATTTCTCACAGCACCATATGGGTTGTGTTTATCATCTATTCCGTCCTTTATCGCTAGGTTTTCTGTTTAATAATTAGCAAGCTCCACAAAAACAGACCAAAAAAAAAAAAGAATTTGTCAATTGTCAGGAAAGTTGTTTTATTCAAGACTGTTTTAATTTAGTTAAGTATTATCTTTTCCAGTTTTCTCAGATCGTCTCCTCTAGGAATTATACATACAGACTTACTGAAGCACAACTTTATGTTCGTGGAGTGCATACCATACGCAAAGGACTGTAGCAATGGGAGCGCTTCCCACTGCAATAACGGAATACTCCAATAGGCATAAACAATCAAGGTTTACTATTTCCCATTGTATTAGCCCCCAAAGTAAGACTCAATGGCCTCAAAGCCATTCTTCCTTTTTGCCATCCTTGAGCTTCTTTGCAGTCCCAGTATGGCCGTCTTTGTTCTCAAGATGACGATGTGCAGTGGAAGAGGCTGGCTTTTCTTCTGTGTCTCTTTCTATGAATGATGAAACCTTTCTAAGAACACCCCAAGCAAAGGTTCTATCACACCAGCCACAGTTCACCCCAAGCCTAAACCCACCACCAACATAGGAATGGGATTAGCTGATTGGCCTGTGGATGCTCCTGGCTGTGCAAAGGTGATAAATTATCTGAGCTAAAGCAGAAGGAAGAGGAGTTGATGTGAGCAAACACACAAAAGGGACTCTTACTTATAACTCATTTCATATAGTCCCCACAATGATCTCCTCAGGTAGCTACTGGTATCCCCATATTATAGACGGGAAACTGAAGCCTAAGAATTTTGAATCCTTTGCCTGACCATCCATGCACAAGATGTAACAGAGCCAGGATTCTAGAGTTGTCTTCCCAAAGAACTCAAACTCAAATGGAACTATTTAACTTCTCTACGTACAGGTTATAATGCTTCTGTGCTTTTAATAATTAAGTCAAAATTAGGCACTCAATGAAAAGAAGGCTCATAGCACAGGAACCACAGTTGTAGGGTTGGGCTGATGTCTCAGACCTTCATCATTCAAACAAGTGATAATGAGCATTCAGCCTGCATGAGAAAGCAAAGCGGGGGCCGCTGGACATTTCAAGCTGAGTAAGGGCTCACACACTAGTAGTCAGAATGAGAAGGTGTCTTAGTCCTTCTTGTGCTGCTCTAACAGAATTACCTGAGACTGGGCAATCTAAAATGAAAATAAATTTATTTCTCACAGCTTTAGAAACTGGGAAGTCCAATATCAAGGGTCTAGCATTTGGTGAGAGCCTTCTCGCTACCCATGGCAGAAGGTCAAGAGAGGAAGAAGCAAGAAGGGGCCAAACCCACATTTATAACATGAACATTAGAGGACACAGTCAAACCATAGCATAAAGGTATATAAATAATAATATAATATGGCAGAATACTTTGTGTCAAGAAGAGAGAGTTGCCCAAAAGCATTAGAAAGGGGATGTTCAAAAAAGGAATATTAACCATGAAAGACTGTCACAGAAAAGGTGGGATCTGGCAAGGTGCCTTGGAGGTAACATTTCAATAAACAAAGGTAGGGAGGAGGAAACTGGCCAGAATGGGAGCCCCATACAAGAGTAATCACATGGCCAAAACACCGAGAAGGTAAACTCAATTGGAGTGTAGGAAGCAACTTGGAAAGCAAGGCTTGATCTTAAGAGCTACATTGAGCCAGACACAATGGTGCACACCTGTGACCCCACAACTTGGGAGACTGAGACAGGAGGACTGCAGGTTTGCCACCAGCCTCAGCAACTTGGTGGAACCCTGTTTTAAAATTAAAAAATAAAACAAAATATGACTGGGGGTATAGTTCAGAGGTAAAATGCCCCTGGGTTCAATACCCAGTACCACACACAAAAAATAATAATTATAATAATAATAAATGCTAAATTGAGGGGCTTATTTTAGATTTATTGGGAAGTGGGGAAAATTAATTTATTGGAAATTAATTTTTTTGGTCAGGTGTGACATGGTTAAAATAGCATTTTATAAAGATCAATCTGACAACAGTACATGTGGTAGACATTTTGTGTATCTGTCAGTGTGCTTGGGCTGCAAGCAACAGAAATCAGACTCGGTATGGCTTGACCAACAAAAAGACAGTGATTACCTCATTTAAAAGACACCTGAAGGTCGGGCTGCATAAGGTCGCTTATGTCAGTGGCAGCTTTCCATCTTTCTTTTCTGCTGTCCTCAGGATGTCAGCATTGTCCTCAGCACAGCTCACCTTGGGAAAAAGACCATCGCAGCTCCCAAGTCTGGCAATCGTGTACAATAACATGCAGAGGACGAAGAGGCAATCCCTTCCTGCTGTGTATCTGTATCAGCTGGGACACCTCAGAATGCCTCTCATTGGCCAGAATTGAGTCAGACGCCCTGGCCTAAACCAATCACTGATAAAGAGAATGGGCCCACCATGATGGGCTTCATTCAATTATTGTTTACCCCTGATAAATGAGAGGAAGGCTAGACCCTCTAACAAGATTAGGATCCCGCAAATAAGGAAGAAGAGAGGAATGGATGCTGGAAAGATACTCAGTGGAGCCTCTACTACATGTTCCCTCAGGGAGGAATGTGAAGCCAAAATATCAGCTAGAAGGCTATGGTGCCATTCCAGCTAAGAAGACTGCCTAACGCAAGGTTGCCTCTGCAGAAGAAGAAGAGGCTCTTGCTCTCATGCGGCATATGGTCCCTGTATTCATCTTCCTCTTCACTTGATTAATGACGATGAACTCCTGAGGCTACCATTTTCCATTATTTAACAGCCACTGGTGTTGAGTCAAAACCCTTGGTTCTTTTTCGCAGGAACAGTTTTCAAGCCATGGATTCCAGTGATGAGCTGTCCATGGTGTCCAGGTATTGTACTAGGAACTGGCAATAGACAGGTAGGTGAGAAGCTTACAGCCTAGGGTGGGTGAACACGTGGACGAGCAGTTACAGCATGCGTGTGACACCACTGTGACATCCAGGGGGATCACTCAACATATGGACTCCAGATGACTTGCCTCAGAATCTTATTGGCACTTGTTAAAAGCACATGCTTCCACCCTCCCCAGACCTACAAGGAGTGGAATCGAGACACTGGCATGTAAAACAGCATTCTGGTTGATTCTTATGCATGTCATGTTGACTACTGTCTTAGTCTGTTTTCTGCTGCTATAACAGAATATCACAGACTAGGTAGTTTATAAAGAAATTTATTTCTCAAGGTTCTGGAGTATGGTATGTCCAACAACAAAGGGTTCCATCTGGCGAGGGCCTTCTTGTTGCGTCTTAATGTAGGAGAGGGTGTCACTTGATGAGAAATACTGAAAAAAAGGGAGGGAGGGAGGGAGGGAGGGAGGGAGGGAGGGAGGGAGGAAGAGGGAGAGAGACAGACACACAAACAGAAAGAGAATGAACATGCATAAGGGAAATCTCTCTTTCTCTCTCTCTCTCTCTGGTACTGGGGGTTTAACCCAGGGTCATTCTACCTCTAAGCTATACCCCCAGCTCTTTTTATTTACTTTTTAAAAAAAATTTTTTTTTGCGGTACCGGGGATTGAACCCAGGGGCATTCTACCTCCAAGATACACCCCCAGCCCTATTTTTAATCCTTTATTTTGAAACCAGGTCTCACGAAGTTGCGGAGGGCCTCACTAAGTAGCTGAGGCTGGCCGCGAACTCGGATCCTCCGGTCTCAGCCTCCCAAGTACTAGGATTACAAACATGCGCCACCACGCCCGGCTACTTTTTTAAAATTTTGAAACAGAGTCTCACTAAGTTGCTGAGGGCCTCACTAAGTTGCTGAGGCTGGCCTCACACCTGTGATCCTCCTGTCTCTGTCTCCCAAGTACTGGGATTATAAATGTGCACCATTGTGCCTGAGATCTCATTTGTATAATAAAGCCACTCCTACAATAACTAACCCCCTCCTGCAATATTCTGTTTTTGAGGGTGAAGCCCTCATAACCTCTCAAGGTCCCACCTTCCAATACCACCACAGCCACAAGTAAATTTCAGCATGAGTTTTAGAGGGTACATTCACACCACAGCAATTACCTACAAAGAGACAGAGAAACTGAAGATGTACATGAACATCCTGAACTCCTTGAATAGTGAATCTGTTCCCCAACCCATGACTCATCTTTCCTGGCCCATGGCATTTGCAAAGAGGGTAAACAAAGGTACCCCAGTTCTCCAGTCCCTGATGAGAGTGTTGACAAGTGCAAACAGGCAGCGAGACGCCCCAGGCCCTCACTGAGCCATAAATCCGCACTCTCCAGTAGAGCTGCCCCACCAGCAACTGGGCTGTCATTCAGACTACATTTCACCATTTCATGGTAAAAGAGCCATGGGAAACCGTGCCTAGGGGCTGGGGGAGGAAAGCGTGGGGAGCAGGTCAATGTGTACAGAGTTTACATTTGAGATGATGGGGTGTTAGCTTTTCATCACTATGGTAAAATATCTGGGAAAATCAATTTAAGGGAGAAAGACTTATTTTGGCTCACAGTGTCAGAGGTTTCAGTCCACGGTGGGCAGGCTCCATTGCTTTTGGGCCTATGTCAAGGTGAGGACATCATGGTGGAGGGGCGTGAAGAAAGGGAATTGTCGAGGGTCATCTTAGAACGCACACTGAGATTATCATCTTGGACCGGCTCAGTTTGAATACATGGTATTTGGCTGGGTGGGATCTGTCTGCAAGTGGACACATTCCAAGGGACCTGGTATAATCTTTAAGGTGTGGTCTTGGATGTCGTCTCCACCCAGTAATGTTTAATCCCTCCTTCCTCCAAGCTTGTCACATGCCTGCCTCACTGACCTTCTTTATTGTAACTCGTGACAATTGTTGGCTTCTGTGTTTGATTAACTTTTATGATGGCTTGTCTAAAGTTTCTATAAAAATAAGGCCCAGGCTACAGAAGTCCAGGAGAATTGTTACCTATTTCCTCCCCGACCCCCCAATTATTAAATTTTCTCAAAATTATTATATCAAGCTTTGTGTCATTGTCGTGTGAGATAGACTAGTGTTAGGGAGCTGCCTAAGAGCAGCGACCATCCATGGTAGGAACCACGAAACAATCTTCAGGAAGCTGCACGGAGCAGCGACCTTCTGTGGCAGGAACCACGGAATGATTTTCAGGGAGCTGCCCGAAGTGGCAACCCTCTGGGGCGGGACTACAGAATAAGCAGTGTCCACTAGAGCCCTCTATAGTGCATGGCCAGAGAAGCTGCTTACCTTACAGCAGCCAGGAAGCAGAGAGGGAAAGAGAAAAAGGGGCCGGGGACAAGATATAACCCCCAAGGGCATTCCCCCAGGACTCACTCCCTTGAACTAGGTCTCACCTTCGAAAGTTTCCAGCACCTCGCAACAATGCATCCCTCCATGGGTTTATCCACTGAGGAGCCCTCACCATCCAACCACTTCCCAAGAGTCCCACCTCTAAATACTGCGGTGCTGGGGACCGAGCCCAGGAAGCCTGGAGGACATTTCAAATGCAAACCCTAACAACAGGAAAGTTCTGGAAGTGGACCATGGCAATGATTGCACAACAATACAAACACCCTACTGCCACTGAATTCCACATTCAAGAAGGGCAAAATGGTGCATTTTGTTATGTATGATTTATCACAATGAAAAAAAAAGAGAAAAAAACTCTCATTGGTTTCTTTCCCCAGCCTGTCTTACTTCCCACCGAAATGTTTATACTCAATCCTGGTCTAAGTGTCTGCATGATGGGGGAGCCCACCTAAGACAAGGCACATAAATAGCAGAGCTAGTACATGAACCCCAACCTTCAGAGCAAGTCTTTGGGCATCAGGTTCCATGCTCTAGAGGCTGATGAAGCTGTCTCCTATGCAACACCAAGAAAATGAGCTTTATAGGCTGGAAGTCAGCACGCCACGATTCCGCCTAGGTGCCTCTTGTTTCTTTGCAGCTCCCTTGGCCAGTTGCCAAATAAAATGTCTTGATCGCATAGGAAAAGATAGAGGTGGGCGTGTGCCTTTTATTACTAAAACTGAGTTTGTACTACCACATAAGGCTTTCTGACCTTCCATGTGTGGTTGCTTACTTTCCCTGAAATGCACAGGGGAGAGAGGCTTAAAAAAGGTTCCAGAGAGTTTTATCCAAATTCTGCATGACTGATTAACTTTTTTTTTTTTTTTTTTTGGTGCTGGGGATGGAACCCAGGGGCATTCTACCTCTAAGTTACATTCCTAAGTTATATTCCTAGCCCTATTTTTTTTTAATTTTGAAACAGTGTCTCACTAAGGTGCTGATGGCCTCTCTGAGTTGCTGAGGCTGGCCTCGAACCTGTGATGTACTGGCATTATAGCTGTGCACCACCATGCCTGACTGAACTTTATTTCTTAAACTTATATTCATAAATATTTTAATCCTAAGCATTATAAATCTAACTTCAGGCATCCTTCAGAGAAATACTCATGTCTGTTAACCTTTCCCCATAGGAAAGTCCCTAGACAGCCACATCCACCCTTTTGCCCTCTGATGAACAGAGACAGCAAAAAAAAAAAAAAAAAAAAAAACCAGGAGGAAAAGTATCTCCCACTTCAGCCTTAACAATGCTGGCCAAGAATGACCATGCGTGCACAAACCTACGGCCACTGGGATCCTCCATGGTATCCCACTGCTTTTGAGATTTTTATATCAGTATTTGTTAAGATATTGTTTAAATCAGTATTTATTAAATAGGTACTAACCCGTTAGTAAGTCATTAAGTCACTTCTTCTAGTGAACTGAAAATAAATAGAATAGAAATCATCAAGGTGTTCAGAAGGTTTAAGTATCATTTTGTGAAACTTGTCTTATTTATTTATGTGTGTGTGTAATTGGATTGTTATACAAAATGTAGTGTGTGTGTGTGTGTGTGTGTGTGTGTGTGTGTGTGTTACTAGGGATTGAACCCAGGGGCATTCTACCAATGAGTTCCACCCCCAGCCCTTTTCATTTTTTATTTTCAAACAGGGTCTCGCTAAGTTGCTGAGGCTGGCCTCGAACCTTCAATTCTCCTGTCTCTTCTTCCCAAGTACTGGGATTACTGGTGTGTTCAACCACTCCCAACTTACGAAATGCATTTCTTAAAGGTTTGGGGTGGGGGAGGGGAAGAGAAGCTACTGTTAATTTGATCAAGATGACACTTGTGTATTTCCCCCATTCCTGCTGCCCTTTCTCCTTAACTTGTTGGCCCCACATTGCTACCCCTCCCTTCCTAATAATGACAGGGTAATCCTGCTCCAGTGGCATCAGGTTCTCTGGCTTTCTGAGGCTGAGTCTGTCACCAAGACAGCAGGTCATTTGCTATTTAAATCAACCAGCTATTTCAATCATGCACATAAGTAAACACATAAACAATGACAAAAGTCTCCTCACTTGCCCGCTGTTTTCCTCTTTCAGGCTTTTTTATTTGTTTTCTTTTGTGGTGCTGGGAATTGAACCCAAGGGCATTCTACCTCTGAGCTACACCCCAGTCCTATTTTATTCTTTTATTTTGAAACAGGGTCTCACTAAGTTGTGGAGCGCCTCACTAAGTAGCTGAGGCTGGCTGCAAACCATGATCCTCCTGTCTCAGCCTCCCAAGTACTGGGATTACAAGTGTGCGCCACCACGCCCGGCTCCACCACCTTCTTCTGTAGGCTGAAATCACAACGTGCACAGAGTCCTGTCTGCTCCATACTAGCAGTGACAATGAAGCAACTTGGTGTCATTTCATCGATTCAGCTCTGACTCTAGCCCAGCCTGCGCCTCAAAACTGATAAACCAACCAGCTAGCGATCGTGTCTCCTCGAACCTGGGGCATGGGTGTAATTTACTACAATTCCACTTAATGTAAGGAATTTAGGGGGGTAAGGGGAGGGGATGGGGTATTTTTATCATTCTCAAGATTGTAATTATAATTACTGGTCATTTTCACAATATCCCTTCTATCTTTGCCTATCTTTGGATTCCTTGAAGACAACAATGGTCTTTTATTTCTAGCACCTGTGCATCAGTTCTGCCTAGTGGGTGAACATTCTAGAACCCTTTTACCATGAGATTGAGGCCCTCTGCCATAAGCCTCTTCATCTTCCTTTCCTCCTCTCTCAGAAGGCATCTGCTATATTTGGATGTGAAATGTCCCCCAAAGGCCCATGTGCTAAAGGCTTAGTATTTGACTTGGCGCTATTGGGAGGTGATGGAACCTTTTAAGAGGTGGGGCTTGAATAGAACAAAGCTTGAATAGTAAAAGGCTGACCTCCTGCTAATAGTAGGAAGGAATGCCTCTCTGCCCGGCTGTCTGAAGTCTTCTTCCTCCAGAATCAAACTCAGATGAGAGCCTACACCATTGGCTCTTCCAGTTCTCAGGCCTTGGACTCACACTGGAACGCTACCATTGGCTCTCCAGATAGCCAGCTGCAGATTTTGGAACTTCTCAGCCTCCACGCCCACATGAACCAATTCCTTATAATAACATATACTTGTAATACATATTTTACATATTGTATGTAGAACATATATCAAGTTGGTTCCTGTTTCTTTGAAGAACCAAGAGTAAAACACAATGCATAAGGAATATAGACCAACTGATAAAATAAATATATAGTTAAACCCAAGATTTCAGGGCTCAGCTGAGTAGCTGAGTTGGTTGCATTTCTTACTCCAACCCAATTAATTCAAGTTGATGAAAAGTCCGTTATGAAAACAAAACAATGACATCGAATATGTAAGAGAGACTTTCATAAGACTGAGCAAAATCAGTAGAGGTACAATTACTACTTGCATAATGTCATTAAAAAGTAAAACTGAATATATCAAAAATAAATTTGAATTCTTTGAGAGCTATGATAAAATTCTAAGCATGAGTAAGTTTTAAGTCAATTCTTTATTCTTTTTACTTTTGACAATTCCTGAACAGAACATTTTTGTACCCAAACAGAACATTTTTAAAAATTAAAACTAATGTAATATTATTTACAATAACTTCTAACAGTTGGTACTGAGCCCACAAACCCAAGTAGATGGAAGAGGGTGGAAACTGAAAAGTTGAGTTTGCTAATGCCAAATCACAGCAAAGAGCATTTTAAGCTTTTGCCCAAATATTTAAACTTATATCATTGACTTTAGTATATTATGTTTTGCTTTTAAATGCAAGACTTCAAACTTTTTATGCACAAAAAAATTTTTGCCAAAAAAGAATGCTATTTGGTAGTAATAAAAGTATGTACTTGAGTATGGCAAAATAAGATCTTGGTGGTTGAACTGGAACCACATGAAACTACTCTCTGCCCCTTTTACAGTCTGGGCCCCCACCATGCACTTTGCTGAGATAAATCCTTGTACCTCCCATCCCTTCACCCACTCGCCCTGCCTCGCCGTCCTCCAGCAGCTCTCTCACACAGCTGGCACTCCCCAGGCCTCTCACACCCATGCTCCAGCCAGCGACCCCCACAGAGGATTATTTAGAGGTTATTTCTTTGCCCCATGATTTTGGCACAGTTGCATCTCTCAGCTCCTCAAAGGTAGAGTGGCAACAATAACTTCTTTGCAGGGTTTTTAGGGGACATAAATGAGTTAGCTCAAGTATAGAGCCCAGACTGGCACACAACAACCTTAATATGTTGGTTTCTTTTCCCTTCTTAATTTCTCACTGAGGCAATTGGAACCTCCCCCTCACTGGTTTCCATGCCACCAGCTCCCTGTCCCTCCTCCCATCCCCAATCTACCCTCTTTGGGGCAGCCTCCATGGTCTTGCAGATTACACACCTGGTTATAATTCTCTCCTTCTTAGAAATTTTTGGTGAGTCCCTATTGCCTACAGAATAAAATCTGAGCTCCTTGGCAGAGCATATGAGGAGCGTCTGCTTTTCTGGATGCAAACAGTCTTGCTTCTCTCTGTGCTGTCTCCACCTTTACCTTGTTGCGGGGCCCTTTACTCGGTGCCATGAAAGGGCCCGGTGAACTAGCAGAGGCCTGCTCTAGAGTACCGGGCCTCTCCCACGTGGCAGTAATTCAGCATATTAATGGCAAAGATGGCGCTGGCGAATTCCTCAGGGGGAGGTTCCGCAGGTAGTTCCGGAAGTGGCCTCAGGAGGGCTGTGATAGGTAGTTACCTCCTTCCGTACTCACAGATGACAGGCGCCTCTACCTATAATAGATCCCAGGAGAGCGTGGTGCCATGCCCTACTCATTGCGAACTTCCTGTACTGCCTCCACTATAAAAGAGAGATGTGCTTTCTAATAAACGAGTT
>PVJS01003373.1:0-76195 GCA_004027185.1 Glis glis
TTTCCTTTGATGAGCAGAAGCTTTGTAGTTTAATGCTATCCCACTTATTAATTCTTGTTTTAATTTCCTGTGCTTTGGAGGTCTTGTTGAGGAAGTTTCTACCTGTGCCTATATGATGGAGTGTTGGACCTATGGCTTCTTCTAATAATTTCACAGTCTCTGGTCTAACTTCTAAGTCTTTGATCCATCTCGAGTTGACTCTTTTGCAGGGTGAGAGGTAAGGATTCAGCTCCATTTTTCTACAGGTAGATAACCAGCTTTCCCAGCACCATTTGTTGAAAAGACTGTCCTTTCTCCAATGTATGTGTTTGGCACCTTTGTTGAAAATCAATTGGCTATAAGTTTGTGGACTTGTTTCTGTATCTTCTATTCTGTACCATTGGTCTATGTGTCTGTTTTTGTGCCAATACCATGCTGACTTTATTACTATAGCTCTGTAGTATAATTTGAACTCAGGAATTGTGATGCCACCTGCATGGTTCTTATTGCTGAGAATTGCTTTGGCTATTCTGGGTCTTTTGTTTCTCCAGATGAAACTAATGACTGCTTTTTCTAGCGGTGTGAAAAATGATGTTGGTATTTTGATAGGGATCGCATTGACTCTGTAGATCATTTTTGGCAGGATGGCCATATTGATAATATTTATTCTGCCTATCCAAGAGCAGGGGAGATCTTTCCATCTTCTAAGATCTTCTTCGATTTCTTTTTTCAGTGTTCTATAGTTTTCATTGTAGAGGTCTTTTACCTCTTTGGTTAAGTTTATTCCTAGGTATTTGATTGGTTTTCAAGTTATTGTGAATGGAATCGTTTTCTGGATTTCTTTCTCAGTAGATTCATGGTTGGCATATATGAAAGCTACTGACTTTTAGGTTGATCTTATATCCTGCTACTTTGCTGAATTTGTTAATCAGATCTAGTAGACTTTTGGTTGAGTTCTTTGGGTCTTCTAGGTATAGGATCATATTGTCTGCAAATAAAGATAATTTTAGTTCTTCTTTTCCTATTTGAATTCCTTTGATATCCTTCTCTTGTCTTATTGCTCTGGCACAATGGAATTCTACTCAGCAATAAAGAAGAACAAAATAACAGCATTTGCAAGTAAATGGAAAGATATGAAGAACATTATGTTAAGTGAGATTAGCCAATCACAAAAAAAGAAGGGAGATATGTTTTCATTAATATGTGCATCCTAGGGAGTAGTGGGGACACAAAAGGGACTCCAATGACAACAGAGAACCCTCAGTAGTGCAAGGGAAGGGGTACCAGGGAAGGGGAAGGGCAAGAAAGAAGTGAATCTATGGAATTACTATCATAAACAATTTGTACACATGAGATTATACCAACATCATTCTCAGTGCTACATGTGGGGGGAGGCAGGGAGAAGGGACACTAAGAGCTGTGTGCATGTATGTTAACACCAAACTGATACTCACTGTGATGTGAGACTACAATGCACCAATAAAAACATATTATAAAAATAAAAATAGCTCGGGCATGGAGGCACACACTTGTAATCCCAGTACTTTGGGAGGTGGAGACCGGAGGATCCGGGTTCGCTGCCAGCCTCAGCTCTCTCTCTCTCTCTCTCTCTCTCTCTCTACTTAGTGAGGCCCTCCGCAACTTTGTGAGACTCGGTTTCGGTTTCAAAATAAAGTATAAAAAATAGGGCCGGGAGTGTAGCGCGGAGGTAGAATGCCCCTGGGTTCAATCCCCGGTACCGCAATAAATAAATGAATAAATAAATAAATAAATAAATAAAAAGAAAATCTTGGTTTACCAAGACTTCTCTAGTTTTTTTCTTGTCATCCATTATGTCTTCCTGCATTAGCCAGAGGTCAAGTGTGCTGATAAAGGGAAGATGTTTCATTGGCCCATATTCAGATTTGGAACTACAAAGGAAAATAATCCAATCTAGAGAAATTTCAATTATATTTATTTTTAAGTGCATGAGATTTTCTCTGTATGCCATGGAGCATAATTATTGAATTTAGAAAAAAATTCCAGAAGGATGAGGCAGAATGATATTTTGTTTTGTGTGTGTATGTGTGTGTTTGTGTGCGTGTCTATGTTTAATGGTGCAATTAATGGGTGACTAAGGACATGGAGAGGAATGAGACTCATGAATTCCAGATGATACATTAGCAGGACTTCTTTTCTAGGAACAATGGACATTTGACAGACTGGTAAGTATCATGGTGCTGAAATACTTCCATTAGTGAAAAGGAAAATGCCATAATTTTAGCAAACAAAAGAATATTTGGGAACTTCTAATGAATAGAGATTCTAAGAAATTTATTAGGAAAAAATAGGTAACTACAGTCTGACCTAGTTGTTTCAAATAACTTTGATTTTCAGCAATGGAAAGCCAAATCATTACAAAATTCTTGTTTGCCACCATCACTGTGTCAATCATGTTACCATATCATAGGCCAGGTTCTTCTCTTGGTCACCTCTTGGTTGCTCTCAGTCTCTTCCCTGCTGTTTTCATCTCCTTGGATGTTAATGCAGCCAACACAAGTTCAAGGAGAGGGAGCTGGAAAGAGAAGAGGAAGAGAAAAAAGTGAGCAAAATGGTTTCTAGAACCTTTCTTAAGGTTCTAGAAAGGTTCCACCAGCCTTAGAGCAACTTGAGAGTTGGATAAGTACTGTGAGTACATCTGTTCTAGTGAGATCTGAACTACCCTTAGACCCCATTGTCTCCTCTGACACAGTGAGCTCTGCAGAGCTATTATTGGTGAATTAACAAGGAGTCATGATTGCTCAAGCCTGTGGTATGAATACAAATGACACTTTCTGGGGGTTTCTGCAATGCAGGGTTAAAAGATACTAAGTAGTTGTCTCACTCTGAAGTTCCTTGAATCTTGGGATTTTAGCCATTGACCAGCACTCCTCAGATTCTGTTTTCCATGTTGTCCTAGTTTGGCCATGAAGTGCTGTCCTAGTTTGGCCATGAAGTGGCCATGTTACCTTGGCAAGTCTCTCTGTTTCCTAACTGTGAAGAGGAGCTTCGATTGGGTTAGTGTTCTGCCCGCTCCCACAGTCTGTATGATTCCATGGAGGATGAGTTCTACCATCTCGCCTGATGGAGGGGGAGATACAGAAGTAGAAGCTTCTTTTCTGATACTCAAGAGCATTTTTGAAAGATGATCCCTCTCAAACTTGAGCAGGACAGTAAATACTAAAAATAGAGAGTAGGCCTTCTCTCTGCTGAGTGTACCTGTCTATGGTCTTTGGGACAATTTCATCACTCTTCCCTATTAATTTAGAGCTTTGAGTGTCCTTCATCATATGTTATCAGGCTCTTATTCTCATGTTTAAGCCATGGAATTGTGTGCTTTGTGAAAACAACAAATAGGGAAAATATGTACAGTGAATGGATAAGAAGTGGTTTCCTTAGCAACAGTTGCATTAAGAAGAGTATATCAAAAGATGTGGGTTTTCCCCTTCTTTCATCACCCCCAAATCTAGTCCATAGTCTTACTCAATCTTCCCCTATTATTGTAAGACAAAATATAGAATCATGTACTCTCTCAAGAATTCACTAAAATTTGGAGGGTGAACCAGGATTCTACATATGCCCGTGGCACAGTGGGGCTGTCCCTGCTGTTCAGGTGCGTATACAAGCACATGTATTTACCTGACTTATTTATCCCTTGGAACTGTTCAGAAATCTAAATGACCTGTAAAAAGCTGTTTTCCTTGACCTTTCCTGGATTCCCGTACTCTCATGCCTATTTCTTCTTAATGTTGTTTTGAAATGCAAACACCCCAAACCATAGAAATCACAGTGTGTAAATGTTGAGGGAAATCAGATATTTACTGGAAGTCCTAAGGACTAAGAGAGGATGTGACTCTCATTGTCATTCTATAAAGTAATAGCTAACCCCTGGGCTGCCCATTTTTCTTTCTTTTTTTCAGGCCAAGCATTTGCAATATGAGATACCACTGGATGCCTCCTGAAGCTTCTTCTATTTTAACTTTCTACTTTTCAGGGCTGGAGAGGAGACTTACATCAACTTGCCAGAATTATGTGGTGAGTCTCAGTAAAGATCCAATAGCATAATGTTCCGGTATGACTTGGCATTGCCTAAGCTTGCAGCCCTCTGAAAATTAATTTAGTAAGAAACCAGAGGGTTCTCAAGAACTTTGATTTTGCGGAGGAAGATTCCAATCTAGCTGCTTCAGGAATGGGAGCACAGTAGAACAAGAAAAGCAATATTTCTGGTCTCTTATTGAGTTTTTTCTTGATTTTTACCCACCTGAACTATATTAGAGATAGGTAATGAAATAATTTTACTGTCATTTCCTCAATCACTATTTTCTTTCCAGACATCGTTGCTAATGAACTGCACATGACCTTCCTTCCGGAGGAGGACACTTCTTACCACCATCCTATGCAGGAGAAGGGAAACACATTTGGCCATCACTGGCCATGCTTGTATTTTTTCAGTCCAGGGAGCCGAGGTGTCTGACCCCCTTTCCCACTCTTATTTAGAGTCCTCTGTATTTTTTTAATAACAGTGAAACAACTGATGACCTCAAAGCAGCAAGAGAAACAAGTTGGAACCTGAATGATATGTCTCCAAGTTTCTGATGTAGCAGGAAAATGGGTCAGCTGAACCAGTAACTCAACAACAGACAGAAACCATATAAAGAAAGGCTTCCAACCTTGGGTCTCAGGCACACCACAGCTGGGGGCACTGGTGAGAGGAGGCTAGGGTGGAGAAGGATCGTGTTGCCTATGATGGAGGCCATGGGTGCAAATGAGAAGTGTGATCTTAAGACTGGTTAGAGGGTTCTGGCTGATCTTTTCACCTGAAAAATCAGTCCCACTTGACCATGGTTTACTGACCTCTTTGACAGCCTATAAATTCCAAGGAATTAGCACAAACATGCATTTACAGAGAAATCCAGGAGTCTTTAGCATCGTTTCAATACTGAAACACTAAATTGCATATACTGCAGTGCGAGCTGAACAAAGACCTATCACAGGAGTGTGAGAGCAGACTCAATGGGCTTTTGCTCCTTCGGTATTACTTATATTATGTGCTTTCAAAGTATGCTTATTCAAGTTATTCCCAAAATCAACACATTAAGTAAAAAAAGGGGGGGACCCTTATTAGATTTTTTTTTGGTTTAGAATTGAATTTTCCCTGGGCATTTCATAGCCTAGCAAGAAATGGGTTGTGCAGAAACTAACCAGTAAGGAGGATTGGGTTGTGTGTTTTAAAAATAGCTGTGTGAGCCAGGCATGGTGGTGCACATCTATAATCCCAGTACTTGGGAAGATGAGACAGGAGGATCACAGATTCGAGAGTAGCCTCAGCAACTTAGTGAGACTCTCAGCAGTCTAGCGAGACCGTTTCAAAACAAAAACTTAAAAAAGGGCTGAGGGTGTAGCTCTGAGGTAGAACGCCTTGTGTTCAATCCCCAGTAAACACACACACACACACACACACACACACACACACACACACACACACACACTAGCTTTGTGATTTTTTTTTTAGGCTCTCAGAAAATAAGCAGTTTCTCTAGCCCATTTATTCACATTATAATTCCTTTCTTCTGTTCTTTCCCTCTCCCCCAGTCCCTGGCATATAATCTGAAGTAGAAATGTTTTCCATATTTATTCTGTCTGGTTGTATTTCTCTGTAGTTAGCAGGTAGTTCAAATTTCATTTTGGGTTTTGCCTGAAGGAAAAGAAAATGCCCACCCTTATTTGTTTCCTTTTCTATTTTTATCTTCTTTCTTTCCCAAGGTACTTTTCCCCTTATTTCTCTTTCCTTCTTCTGTGTATCTCCTTATATTCTCTAGTTCAAATTATGCTTCCCCTAGCGATTTCCTCCTCTATCCTAGCTTCCTTTTATCATCTAATCTGTGGGGAAGGTGATTTGCTTTGTGAAATAGTACATCACTTAGTTTCTGACAGCCAATAATCCCTTTCTGTCTCCATTTTTGCTTTAAAAGTGTTCAAAGAAGATGATTCCAGGTAAAAAATCGAGTCTAATTTAACTATCAACATAGACAGCAGAGAACTTTCCCAGACTCAGCACCAATTACTTGATTTTTTTCTGTTTGGATATTTGTACTGAGAAAGAATTCTTTAGGCCTCCATTCTAAATTAGTGCAAGAAGAAGAGGGGCTCTGTCCCCAGCACTGGACTCAAAGGTTCTTGTCAAGGTTGCCTGTGACCTCTGTTGTGTCAGACCCGCTGCTCGCTTCTCCGCCTGGCCTCTCTGCAGGGACACCTCACCTGTTTTCTGCGTTCTTTACACTGCTGGCCACTTCTGCTCACTTGTCCTGGCTGACGGTGCTCCCTTCTCTTCAAATGCCCATTCCCCAGGAACGGCCTCTCTGCTTCTCCATCCAAACTCTCTCTTTGGAGAGCTTACCTTTAAATATCATTTGTAGCCGGATGTGGTGGCACACACCTGCAATCCCAGTACTTGGGAGGCTGAGATAGGGGCATCGCAGGTTCAATGACAGCCTCAGTCATGTAGCAAGACCCTGTTTCAAACAAAAAATAAAAAAAGGGCTGGGAGTGTAGACCAGAGGTAGAATGCCCCTGGATTCAATCCCCAGTACCACAAAAATTAATTATTAATTAATAAGTAATAAACAAGTAAATATCATTTGTATGGCAAACACCTTTAAGTATAAATCACCAGTCCTGGCCTGTCCCCTAAGTTCCAGATTTCTAACTGGAAGAGATTAGGTTGTTCAGATGTCTCCACTTGATGGAGATCACCTGACATCTCCTCTTGAACGGACGCCCAGATTGAACCACGACCAACCCAAACAGAGTTCCCACTGCCACTCACCTCCCCAGCAGGCTTCCCGCCCAGGCTTTCTAGCCCCCGAAGTGGCATCACCATCCACCTGGTTGCGCAAAGGCCCCCTCTGTCTCTGTTCCATTACCATTGAGCTCCACCTCCAAAATAAGCTGGAAATTCATTCATCTTTTGCAGTTCCGCTGCTATCACCCTTATTGCTTGCAAGCTGAAAATCATTTCCAAAGAAGTTACCCTGTTTCTATCCTTGTCCCCATTGTGGCTTGCTCTTCTCTTCTTTTACTGTTTTTTTTCTTTTTTTTTCTTTTGGTATTGAGGATTGAACTAAGGGGCATTCTATCTCTGAGCTACACCCCCAGCCCTTTCTATTTTTTATTTTGAAACAGGGTCTCACTAAGTTGCTGAGTGCCTTACTAAGTTGCTGAGGCTGGCCACAAACCTGCAATCCTATTTCAGTCTCCCAAGTACTGGGATCACAGGCGTGCACCACCATGCCTGGGTTCATTGTGGCCTTTTCTCTATGCAGAATAACCAGAATAATTTTCAAAAATGTAAATCTGATGACATCATTCCCTTTCTTAACAATTCCTTGCATTGTCCCTGATGCTGGCAACCCCACCCTCATAAACCCCCTTCTTTGCATTCTCTAGTAATTTACTTCCACTATGGTCCTGACCTCCTGAGAAGCTCAAGTTTCTTTATGTTGTCTGGTTCCTTTCTCATAGGGAAAATAAGAGCAAAAAATGTTCGGGTCTGAAAATCCTTTAAAGTATTTATTGTTGTGTAGGTGTAAAGCTTCCTAGGTAACCCTCCCTGTTTTTTCTTAAGAATTGAAGCCTGCAACTTCAGGGGCCTGTGGTGTTGTTCAGTTTCCTATGATCTGACAGAGGCTACTGAAGACAGTTGAAAAATATAGTATGGATTTGGAGAGAAAGGAATAAATTAGTGGGAGAATAAAGTGGGAAAGGAAAACACACCAGGAGGTGGGTGATTAAAAGGAGAAGCATGCAGAAAACATTTTTCCTTGCTTTACAATTCATTGTATAGCAAGACTTTGTAAATTGAGTTGCTGTAGAAAAAGGAGTAATAAAATGATATTAATTAGTATCATATTAATAATTATACCATTTCTCCCTGAATTTATATAATCTTTCTGAAAAGAGATAAAAATGGTTTAAAAAGCTCTAATGATATTATATTATTGGGTAATGTGTCTCTAATAGACATTAATTATATGGTATTAAACCAATCCATAAAGCTCTTTGAAGGTACAATAGGCTAATAAAACACCAGAAACCTAACTGCTACTCTAAGAACTTAGAATTGAAATAGCTTAATGTTAGGAAATTTTGTAATAGGAAAAATATCCACAAAACATTTGCTGTGGTGTTGTTTTTCAGAGGAAGAGAAATTAAAAAAAATCAATAAAACAAAAGAACTACTCAGACCTTGTTACACACAGACATCTTATTGTGTGGTTTTCAGAGCCTTTTATAAGTCAGCCACTAGAGAGCAAACTTCTTCTTTTTATCAGGCTGTAGTTTTATTAAAAAAAATACACACCACATCTATATCAACATTCTCACAATACCACATTATCTCAGACTGTAAAATCTGATAATATAGCTTCTAGGTGCCTGGGGCAGTGGGCATGGGGGATGGACGTGGGGCATTTTTAAGGCTCTTTATATTAAAAACATAAGAAAGAACAAGATACGATGTCACAACGTTGAGCCCCTTCCTGTAGTGAAAGCGAAACCTTCTGTTAATGGAGCATAAAGTCTTATGTTTCATCCCATGTAATAAAATATGGTAGGCATTGTTCAGTGTGACAGGCATCTTGGGCCTTTTTCCAGGCTAGGGTCTCCAGAGAGCTCAAAGAATTGATACTGTTTCCAGGTGAAATGTGGATAAATTACATTGTCAGCTAGCTCTGCTGCCTTAGCCAGGCAGAAGAAAGCTGCCAGTTTAAGAACATTCTCCTCTATTGGACTAGCCCCCGCTCCTGACATCCCTTCCAAAGGCCAGTATGGTACCCAAAACATCAATATGCAGGCAGACCGATCTGCTAATTGATGCCAGGGAACAGGAGAGGATGCGAGGAGAAGTGGGGATTTACTGCACATAGCACCCCAACTTGCCAGGCCTCAGAGTACTTCCTAGCCTGCTTTCCTGCCAAGATGAAGAGATATTGAACCGAGTCAAATCACTTTCTCTTCTGGTGGTCTCTTAATAATGGGCCCTGTGCACACAACCCTAGGGACTCATGGCTGAACAAAGTCGTTGGAATCAAATTTTATTTCTGTTGTCTGGGTTTTGGCCTATTGGGAGGTTTATAGCCTAGAATTTGGACTTTTGGGGTATTTTGAAAAAATAATGCTTAATAGCTTTAGGTAGATAATAAAATATCCAAGGGGGGGCATTAAAAAAACCTTCCAAGGGAATACTTTCCAAGGTTTATCGGCTATTCCAGTAAGGTTATTTTTCTTATGTTGAATAGACTCCTGTGAAATTGTCAATAATTGAACAATTTGGCTTATAAAAGATGGCCATTTCACAGGGTTTAACCTGATGTTTTATGTACAGGGTCTTCTGTGGTGAGATCTCCTATGGACAGTGTTCAGTATTTCATAAGCATCCAGCGATTATTGCATGACCACTAAGTGCTCATCACAGCGCCAATGCGACTTGACAGAGATGTAGACTGAATATTTTCCCTTTGCACAGTGCTTCAGCGAGCGCTGCAGCAAACACGAAGATCAGCCAGACGAGGTCTCGTCTTTCCAGAGCTGATGTTCTAGTACGAGAAGCTAACATTAATCACTCGCTGGAAGGAGGAGCGGGCCGTGTGATGCTCTCCAGAGCTCAAGTGCTGAGGGAGTATGAACGAAGCTGAGTCCCAGCCCTGCCGGGGGAGCCCAGGGAGGTTTCGCTGCCTGGGAGGCCTTCGAATAGAGGGGCAGATAATCCCGTGGAAAAAGCAGTGACGTGGGGGCGCTGCTCCTGGAGCCAGACTGCCACTTAACCAGAGGTGTGACCTGGAGCAATGTATTCATCTTAGACTGCGGTGTCCTCACCTACACCATGTGGGTAAATAGCATCGTTCTATGTTCTGTTCCGAAATTCAGACATGACCGTTTCCACAGGTCTGCAGGGGAGCCCAACCAGATTCTTCACTGACACATGGAGGAGCCCCCAAGAAAGGACCCCAAGGAAAGAGCTAAGTCTCAGGGAGTCAGGCCGGCAATTCTGGCTCACACCTGGAGCTCTAGGGAATACGGGGAGTTAAGGCAAACATCTGCTATGTGGAGTGTTTTTCTTTGGCCCAGTTCTGTGCTCTGATTCCTGCAATGTGTATGTGGTGTGTGTGTGTGTGTGTGTGTGTGTGTGTGTGTGTGTGTGACAGAGAGAGAGAGAGAGAGAGAGAGAGAGGGAATTTTAGATTTATAAGCAAGTAAAGGAAGCCTTGAATGAGCTATTTTCCCCTCAATATCTCTAATACCCCAGGACCCTGGCAGAATTGTTCTCATAGCCCTTAAAAAACTGGAACCCAGGATGGGGAGAGGGGAGAGGGTTTTGGAGGGTTGACAGCTTCACAGGTCACAGGCCAGTGGTGGCACAGGTACCTGGTGGAGCCTCACCCAGGGAAATCAGCAGCCTCATTCCTGTCAGATAGGACCATTCCTGGGCACATTCAATACAGCCTCTGGGAACGCTCAGAAAGTCTGTGGATGGAGCTCTCTGTAGGAGAAAGGTCCTAAAGTAGCAGACGGGGTGAAAACCTGCAAAAGAAAAGTTGTGATTCGATGCAACCCAATTTGTATCTTTCAGGCTACCTTGGTCTGGGACACATCAGTTATTTGTGAATACTGATTGCAATTCAGCAATTTCCATTGTAATTGAAGGTCAGAAAAGTTCTTAAAAATTCTCTTTCTAGGAAAAGAATGTATCTTATAGTGGATAGTTAAACAAAATATATCAAGCTTGGTTTGGTGGCACATGCCTGTAATACCATTACTTGGGAGGCTGATACAGGAAGATTTCAGGTTCAAGGCCAGCCTCCGCAACTTAGTGAGACCCTGCTTCAAAATAAAAAATAAAATAGGGATGGGGTGTAGCTTGGAGGTAGAATGCCTCTGGGTTCAACCTTCAGTATCAAAATAACCTAAATAATGACCTATGATTATATTTTTTTCTTGTGTATTTTTTCTTGAGTTAATAATTGTTATTTTCATTTGTTAAGTTCCTTTGATACCCAAGTCTTCCTGCCTTCTAATAACTCTGTAAGATGATTATACAGTTTTCTGCATGGTCAAATAAAAAATTAGGTTAAAATCGTCATTGGCTTGCCATACAGTGATGACTACCTTTAATGTATTTTAAAAATATATTCTTAGTGAGGCCTTTCACAACTTAGTGAGACCCTGTTTCAAAATAAAGAATAAAAAATAGGGCTGGGGATATAGCTTGGAGGTAGAATGACCCTGGGTTCAATCTCTGATCCCACAAAAAAAAAAAAGTATTCTGATGTATTTACATCTAGTTTTTAAGCTAACAAAAGATACACGTAATTGGAAATGGCTGAATTTGGTAAATTTATTTAAATATCCATATTTTGTACACTTTTCAAAATGTGTGTGTGTGTGTGTGTGTGTGTGTGTGTGTGTGTGTGTGTTTTACTACTGATTGAGCCTAGAGCATTGCGTAAGCTGGGCAAGCACTCTACCACTGAGCTATAGCCCCAGCCTTAACTAGCTATATTTGTTATGCAAATTTTATCAGCTTTTATCCTTCTTTTTTCTCTTTAAGATTTTATTTTACATGTTTTCTGACACTATTAACTGTTGTTGAAAATTTTATTTCATATACATATTTCCTCATATAGTTGCTATAATTTTTGAAGTCACTTTTGTTTTTATTAAGGTCTAATATGCAAATATTCTATAAAAGTGAAATAATGCTAGAAGCCATAGAAAAAACAATCCCTTCTCTAGTTACCCTCATCTGTTTTGTCCTTGTTTCAAGAGGAACCACTTTTAGTTCTTTTGTTGCAGATTCTTTTGATATTAAGTAGCATCTTCTTTTGACATTTTATATTCTTTGATACTTAAAAATAATATTAATATCCTATTATTTCTTCATTTACCAAGTTTAGTACCTATAGTGAGGACTTTTGCTTACTTTTATCTTCTCTTTTTCTTGAATCTTTCTGATGTAATTGTATCTTAATTCTAGCTAAATATATATTTGGTGTTTTCATGATCACTACTATGCAAATATTGTTCCTATTGACTTAAGTAATAAAATATGATTGTGTTTTCTTGTGTATTTTTATTTTTTCTTTGAGTTAATAATTGTTGTTTTCATTTGCTTAAATTTCTTTGACACATAATAAATCTCTCTACACTCTAATAGCTTTATAGAATGGGTCTCTATATAATTTTCCACATGGTCAAATCTGTCATATAACTTATCAGTTCTATTTTATTCTGTAAAATTTCATCTGAAGCCCTGTGACCTCCAGCTCCATTCTGGAGTTGTTATCCATAGGCTAGGCATCTCTCGATATTTTTATAAGTGATAGGTTATTAACATTTTTTTAAAAAAGAAACACATTATAATACAATCAGTCCTCTATATATATAGGCTCTACATCTGCAGATTCAACCAACTATGGGTAAAAAATATTTGAAAAAATATCATGTCTATACTGGACATGTACAGACTTTTTTCCCCTATCATTATTCTTTAAACAATAGAGTATAATAGCTATTTATGTAGCATTTACATTTTATTAGGTATTTTAAGAAAGGTGGAGATGATTTAAAGTCTGTGGAAGGATATACATAGGTTATATGGAAATGCTATGCCATTTTATATAAGGAACTTGAGCATCTGTAGATTTTGGTATCTGTGAGGGGTCTTGAAGTGAATTCCTTGCAGACACTGAGGAATGACTATACCTTAAATATTTTATTTATTTATTTTAATGTACTTTTTTGGTACATTATAGTCTCACATTATAATGTAAATCATGTTGATAGTGATATAAATGCACAAAGCACTTGGTGGACTTTCCCCTGACTCTCCCCATCCCCCCTTCCCCATACAAGGTACTGAGATTGACATTGGTATTCTCACATATGTACATAAAGTTGATGGAAGTGATTCCTTCATTGATCCTCCCTGTCCCCCCTCTGCCTCCTCTAGACCATCTCTGGCTCCACTGAAGTTTCTCCTCCATTTATCTGGAGTCCCTCTGGTATCCCAATTACTCCCTAGCTTCTGCATATTAGAGAAAACATATGATCCGTCACTTTCTGTGACTGGCCAATCTCACTTAACATAATGTTATTTAGGTCCTTCCATTTTCCTGCAAATGACATAATTTTGTTCTTCTTTATTGCTGAGCAGAATTCCATTGTGTGGATAGAGTGGCTGGACTAATTTGTAATCCTACCAATAGTGTAGAAGAGTTTTAATTTCCCCACATTCTTGCCAGCATTTATTGTTTTTTGACTTTTTGATGATTGCCATTCTGGTCTGGGTTAGAATCTCAGTGTAGTTTTGATTTTCATCTCTCTGATTTCTAATGATGTTGAACATTTTTTCATGTATTTATTGGCCATTTATATCTTTTCTTCTGTGAAGTGTCTATTTAGTTCAATTGCCCATTTCTTGATTGAGTTTTTTTAGTGTAAAGTCATTTAAGTTCTTTGTATATTCTAGATATTAGTCCTCTATCAGTGAGATAACTGGCAAAGATCTTCTCCCATTCTGTAGGCTTTCTCTTTAGACTCTTGATGGTTTGCTTTGATGAGCAGAAACTTTTTAATTTAATGCCTTCCCATTTATTCATTCCTGTTTTAATTTCCTGAGCAATGGGGGTCTTGTTGAGGAAATTTCTACCTGTGGCTATATGTTGGAGTGTTGGAACTATCCCATCCTCTAGGAGCTTCAAGATCTCTGGTCTAATTTCCAGGTCTTTGATCCATCTCAAGTTGACTCCTGTGCAGGGTGAGAAGTAAGGATTTAGTTCCATTTTTCTACAACTGAATAACCAGTTTTTCTCAACACCATTTGTTTAAAAGGCTGTCTTTCTCTAACATATGTGTTTGGCACCTTTTTAGAAAATCAATAGGCTATAAGTGTGTGGATTTGTTTCTGTATCTTCTATTCTGTTGCATTGGTCTACGTATCTATTTTTGTGCCAATACCATGCTGTTTTTATTACTATAGTTCTGTAGTATAATTTGAAGCCAGGAATTGTGATGCCTCCTGCATGGCTCTTCTTTCTGAGAATTGCTTTGGCTATTCTGGGTCTTTTGTTTCTCCATATGAAATTTAGGACTGAGTTTTTCTAGGTCTATGAAGAATGACATTGGTATTTTGATAGGGATTGCATCGACTCTGTAGATTACTTTTGGCAGAATGGCCATTTTGATAATATTTATTTTGCCTGTCTAAAAGCAAGCAAGAGAGTGTTCTATCTTCTAAGATTTTCTTCAATTTCTTTCTTTAGTGTTTTATAATTTTCATTGTAGAGGTCTTTTACCTCCTTGGTTATGTTTATTCTTAGGTATTTTATTGTTTTTGAGGGTATTGTGAATGAAATTGTTTTCTGGATTTCTTTCTCAGTGGATTCATGGTTGACATATAGAAAGGTACTGAGTTTTTTAGATTGATTTTGTATCCTGCTACTTTGCTGAATTTGTTAATCAGCTCTAGTAGTCTTTTGGTTGAATTTTTTGGATTTTCTAAATACAGGATCATGCCATCTGCAAATAGGGATAATATCAGTTCTTCTTTTCCTATTTGAAATCTTTTTATATCCTTCTCTTGCCTTATTGCTCTGGCAAGAGTCTCAGGTACTATATTGAAAAGGAGTGGTGATAGTGGCCATCCTTGACTTGTTCCTGATTTTAAGGGGAATTCCTGCAATTTTTCCCTGTTCAATATGATGTTGGCTTTGGGTTTATTGTATATTTCCTTAATGATGTTGAGGTAAATTCCTTCTATTCCAATTTTCTGCAGTGTTTTTTAACATGAATGGATGTTGGATTTTGTCAAATGCTTTTCCAGCATCTATTGAGGTGATCGTATGATTCTTGTCCTTAGTTCTATTTATGTGGTGAATCACATGTATTCATTTGCATATGTTGAACTGGCCTTGCATTCCTGGGATGAAACCAACTTATTCATGGTGTACAATTTTTTTGATGTGGTTTTGAATGCGCATGGTGAGTATTTTCTTTAGAATTTTTGCATCTATGTTCACCAATGATATTGGTCTGTAATTTTCTTTTCTTGAGGGATCTTTATTTGGTTTGGGTATCAAGGTGATACTGGCCTCATAGAAGGAGTTTGGAAAGATTCCATCTCTTTGGATTTCACAGAAGAACCTGTGAAGTATTGGCTTTACTTCTTCTGTAAAGGTTTGCTAGAATTCAGCTGGAAAATTATCTGGACCTGGGCTTTTCTTTGATGGAAGACTTTTTATTGCTGTTTCTATCTCTTTGCTTGCTATTGGTCAGTTTAGGTTTTCTATATCCTCTTGGTTCTCTTTAGGTAGGTTGTATGTGTCTAGAAATCTGTTGATTTCTTCTATATCTTTCAGTTTATTGGAGTATCAATTTCAAAATAGTTTCTATATGATCCTCCGGATTTCCCCACTGTCTGTGGTGGTGTTTCCTTTTTCATTTCTGATTGTAATGATTTGGGTTCATTCTCTCTATGCCTTTTGACTGGGGAGCTTAGACCTTTGACATTAAATGTTATTATTGAGAGATGATTTTTGTTTCCTGTCATTTTGAGTTATATTTTGTTTTTGATATAGTGTTATTTCTCCTTCACTTAGTTGTCCATCTGGTGGAATTCTCCCCTTCTCTGGTTCTGCTATTCACTGCTTTTTTCTTTTTTGTGTTTTATTTCTTTAAGTATTTTCTCTAGTGCTGGCTCAGTAGTCATGAATTCTTTTAGTTTCTGCTTGTTTTGGAAGGTTTTTATTTCTGTCAATTCCAAATGATATCTTTGCTGGATATAGCAGGCTTGGGTGAAAGTTGTTTTCTTTCAGGGTTTGGAGTACATCATACCAGTCCCTCCTGCTTTCATGACTTGAGTTGAGAAGTCTGGAATGATTCTTATTGTTTTGCCCCTGAATGTCACCCATTCTTTTGTTCTAGATGCTTTTACAATTTTTCTTTGGTATCTTTATTAGTCATTTTAATTATGTGCATGGGGAAGTTCTTCTTTGATATTATCTTGTTGGAATTCTGAATGTCTCCTGTTCATGGATGTCCAACTCTTTCTGTTTGGGAAATTCTCTGATATTTCTCTGAAGAGATTTCTAATGCCCTTTGTTTGTGCTTCTAAACCTTCTTCAATGCCTTTTATCCATAAGTTAGGTAGTTTCATATTATTCCATATTTCTTTTTTTTGTATTACTGTGGATGGAACCTAGGGGCATTCTACCTCTGAGCTACACCCTAAGCCCGATTTCATTCTTTTATTTTGAAACAGGGTGTCACTAAGTTATAGAGGCCCTCACTAAGTTGCTGAGACTGGCATTGAACCTGTGATCCTTCTGACTCAGTCTCCCAAGTACTGGGATTACAAGTGTGCACCACCATGCTCTGCTTTATGGCATATTTCTTGGATGTTCTGGTCATGTTGTCGTCTTGCTTTTCTATATTTTTGATGGTGCAGTCGGTTTCAAATGAGTGTCTTCCAAGAGTGAGAGACTATTTTTTATGTGGTCTAGCCTGCCAGAGGTGATTTCTATTGAGTTCTTTAATTCATTTATTTACTCCTTCATTTCACTCAAAGCCTCCTTTAATTCTTACTTAGGGCCTCAATTTCTCTATTCATATGTTCTTTCATTTCCTGTACACTTTCTCTGATTTCATTTCTGAGGTCTTTGATCATATCTAAGACTGAAATTTGAAATTCTCCTTCTGGCATTTTCTGGCAGCTCAGTCTTGGTGATCTCCCTGGGACACCACCACTGATCTGCTGATTAATATCACGTGGAACACTGTCAGTCACTGGTATACGTGCATACTAGGCACAAACTCTGCTAGTGGAGAGAGTGTTGAGTTCCCAGCCTGTAGCTGTGATCACGTGAACACAGCTGCTGGTTCCTGGACTCACTGCATTCAGGGCCCAAGCTCTGGTCGGAAGAGATTGTACTGTTCTGAGCCTGGCGCTTGGGCAGCTCAGTTATTTAGCCCCAGGGACACTGCTGCTGCCCTGGGTGGCTGCGATCATGTGAGACCTTGTTTGTCTCTGGCCTTGGTGCTTGTAGCACCCAAACACAGCCTGGCATGAGTTTATAGTTTTCTGAGCCTGCAACTCAGTTGTCTGAGTTATTTCACCCCACAGATACCACAGCTGGCGGTCCTGTGGTGATCGCTGGATACCCTGTAAGGGTGCAGTGAACTGCCAACTCTAGGTCCCTCCCACCCAAATGTCCCTAGAGACTGTCTGCTAATTCACATTTCTGCTGTGTCTGACTGTAGCCCCCACCACCACTCCGTGGTGATGATGTGAAAACTTACAGACGCTGTGGGTCTGTTTGTTGTCATGCAAGTCTCTGTGGCCATGCAGGGCAGTTCCCTCTGGGATGGTTGGTTAACTCATGGCCCTGCTCGGGTTCCTTCAGGCAGAGATGAGTTCAGCTGCAGCCCCAGGATTTTGCTGCGTGATCTGCTGGGTCATCTGTGGAGTCAAGTCTTGAGGTATTTGAGCATGGAGAGAAGAGTGTGGTTGCTTTTGATGATGATCTATAGTCACTGGCTCAACAAGGTTCTGCTGCTTCTTTGCTGGATTTGGTCTCTGGGAGCCCCGGGTCCTGGCAGCTGCCAGCCCTGCGCAGGCTGGGCAAGATAGAGTCACCTCTGCTCTCTGCTCACCAGGTGAGGTGCGTGGAGCTCTCTACAGTCCTCTGCTCTCTCTGCTGCCTCCAATTCCACCGTGTTTTGACTGTTGTTCTTCCGTTGAGTTCTGGCTGGTTTTCTTCCTTTGTCAATCTCTTCTCTCTCATTTTGTTGTTGAATTCCTTGTTCTTTCCTAGACCTTATTTTTCAATCTTCCTTTCTGGTTTGTCATTTTTACTATCATATTTTCTTCTCTGAAGCTATTAATTGTAGTATCCTTAAAATTTTCTTCTCTTCTCTGCATTGTCTCAGTTTCCTATGTACACCACCTCCCATACCTGATGTTTATTTTGTTCTCTCAGGTTGGAGGCTTTCCTAAAATTTCTGGTAATCCTTGTCTGTCAATTTAGAGTATGGAATAGAGAGCTAAAAATCTCTTGGAAACTCTTTGCATATGTAGAGCTGGTTGATGTAGAATAATTGGTGAGCACAGAGCTTTTTAATTGAACTCCTTATCTGTGAGTATATATTGATCTCTCCTGGTTCATTGCCTCCAGAAAAGGACACTGCCCTCTCCTGCCTGGGGTTGTAAGACTAGCAGCATGCACTAGAGTTGACATGGGGGAAGGCTGGAGTTACCCAGGATGCAGATTTTCATGTGGTGTCTCTGTTCTCAATAGTACTGCATCTCTACTCTCCTCTCTGCCCAATTCCTTATATTTGGAGACATTATGGTTTGATTTCTCCAGATACTGTAGCATAAGGAAGGGTAGTTATCACACCATACAGAGTAGGAATGAGAACTACCCTCTATAAGTATTTACCACTGAATCTTCCTCTTCAGCTGACAGGAACTCCTCTGATGCACACTTGTCCTTCCAGGTGCCTTGTGTCTCCACTTTCTGAGCTCTTTCAAGATTCTGTGGACCAAATCAACATTTAATTAATATTACTTATTTTAGGGTGGTTGTTGTTAACTAGTGTCATATACTCCACAGGTGTTGGGTTTGATCTTCTTTCCCCTTTAAGTCATTTACTGTGCTACTTTTTTAAAATTTCATATAATGGGCTAAGATATAGTTGTTGTGGTAGGGAGAAAAATCTCCCCTCCCCCAACATCCATGCCCAATCCCTGGAATCTGTGAATGTCACCTTATTTGGAAAAAGAGTCTTTACCAATGTGATTAAATTAAGGGTTTTGAGATTAGGAGACATATTTGGATTATCTAGGTGGGCCCCAAGTGCCATCACAAGGATACGTACACAAGATATACATAGAAGATAGATAGGAAAGGAAGGAGAGACTGGCACGATGCCAAAACAAGCCAAAGACTTGCGAGGCCACAGGAGGCTGGAAACAGCAGTGCATGGACACCTCAGCCATCTTAGGAGGGGGCATGGCCCCCCAACCCCTTGATTTTGGACGTTTGACTTCCAGAACTGTGAGAGAATACACTTCTGCTATTTTAAGTCCCCTAGTTTGTTATAATTTGTTACAGAGCACCAAGAAATAAATACAAATTATCTTCTGGTTTTATTGAAGATGGTCCTTGCATTTCAGGTTTTTTTTTTTTGTTCTCTTGGTTGTTGTGAAAAGGAAGCACTTACTGTCCATCTTGCAACTGGAAGTAATATGTCATAATTCAATTTTTCTCCAATTTTTAAACACTGTGTTGCTTCTAGACTTTACTGTTATGAGTCAGTGGTACAGAACTTAAAATAACTCACCAGCTTTTTTTTTTGTATTTATTACTCAGGAGGTGTCCTGTTTATATCCTTTGAGTTTCTGATTATATTCTTAACCTGATTTATAGAAGGTAAACCATAAACTAGCAGGCTAAAGGGCATTAAATTTTGGGTTGGTTTTTTTTTTTTGGTACTGAAAGTTGAACCCAGAGGCCTTCTACCTCCAAGGTACACTCCCAGGCCTATTTTATTTTTTATTTTGAAAGAGGATATCACTAAGTTGCTGAGGTTGGCCTTGAACCATGATCCTTGTCTCAGCCTCCCAAGTACTGGGATTATAGGCATGCACCACCATGCCCAGCAAGGCACTAATTTTTGATTTTGATGTCTGTTGATAAAATGCTTGTCTGAAAGTTTTTTTTAAAAAAGACCAGAGGTATGTGAGAATGCCCGTTCTAACCCAGCCTCATCAACAATGAGTATTATTAAAATAATCACTAGTGTAATACATAAGAAGAGCATTTTATGTTAATTTGCATTTCTTTAATGGTGATATTAAACATTTAGACATATTTTTATCATTTGTATTTCTTTAATCTGTCTAGATTGCTCATGTCCTTTGCCCATTATTTCATCAAGATTTTAATACCATTCTTGTTGATTTATAAATCAAGGGAATCAAAATTTTATCATATTAATTTCAAGACTTTACATAATGTATTATTTGCTGTTATAATTTTTTATACTCTCATTAGTCAGCTTTCTGCTGCTGAGACAAAATACCCGAGAAAAACAACTTAAATGAGGAAAGATTTATTTTTCCTCATTGTTTCAGTTCATAGTTGCTTGGCCCCATTGCTGTGAGCCTGTGTTGAGGCAGAACATCATGGCGGGGCAGGGGGGTTGTTGGTGGAGCAAAGCTACTCACCTCATGGCAGCCAGGAATTGGGGAGATGAGGGGGGTGGGGAAGGTACAAGGAAAAGACACACCCTTCCAGGACAAGGTCCCAGTGACCTTCTTCCAACTAGGCCCTACCTCTTAAAGTTTTTACCACCTTCCTATAGTCCATGCAGTTATGAATGGGTCAATGGATTAACCCACTGATGAGGTCAGAGCCTCACAATCCAAATTCCCACCTCTGAACATGGCTGCACTGGGAACCAAGCCTTCAACACATGAGCCTTTTGGGGACATTCTAGATTCAAACTATAACAATACTTTAGGGTATATAGAAGTTTAATATTTTTACCTAGCCAAATCTATTCATATTTCCTTTTGCAATTTCTTCCCTTGTTTTATCCTCAGACAGTTTTTCCCTAAATACAGATAGAGTTTTTTTAAATGATGTAAATGTTTATCTCTGGTGTTTATTTTAGTATATGATATACCCCCCTATTATAGTCACCAATAGTCCTAGACTCTTTATGGAGTTTCCTTTCCCCATTAATTTTTGTCAGTGTCCCTGGCTCCAACTCATTTTGTATTTTAAAGTAGATAGAAAATCTTGATACTTATTTTCCTTTTATTTCCTCACTTAAAAAATCTTTGGCATTTCTTTTTTTTAATCAATTAATTTATTTTTTATTGGTGCATTGTAATCATACATCATGATGGGTTTCAGGGTGGTAGAAGTATACATGCACACATCGGTCAATTAGCCCTCCCCCAATTCCCACCTCCATTCCCTCCCCCTTCCCTCCTTCTCTTGCTTAGCATAGTAGTTGACTTTGATAAATTTGTGTATGTACAACCTGTGCATTAGGATGTTTCCCTCTTCCCTCCTCCCATCTCCCTCAGGTCAACTTCTTTACTCATCAAAGGTTTTCTCCGTCTTTGTCTGGAGTCCCTCCTGTGCCCTATTCTCCTTAGCTTCTGCATATTAAGGAGGAAAGCATCTACTTTTCACTTTTTGTGACTGACTAATCTCACTAAGCATAATGTTCTCTAATTCCATCCATTTCCCTGCAAATGACGTAATTATGTTCTTCTTTATGGCTGCATAAAATTCCATTGTGTATATATCCCATAGTTTTATAATCCATTCATCTGTTGATGGACATTTTGGCTGTTTCTATAGTTTGGCAATTGTGAATTGTGCAGCTATAAAGATAGATATGCATACATTAGTCTGGTAATTTGGTTTCTATTCTTTTGGGTAGATACCTAGAAGTGGTATTGCTGGGTCATAAGATAGGTTCATTCCCAATCTTCTGAGTATCCTCCACACTGTTTTCCAAAGTGGTTGCACTAATTTTCAATCCCACCAACAGTGTATTAGAGTTCCTACTTCTCCACATCCTCACCAGCATTTGTTATTGTTTGTGTTTTTAATGATTGCCATTCTAATTGCGGTTAGGTAAAATCTCAGGGTAGTTTTGATTTGCATCTTTCTGATTGATAATGATGTTGAATATTTTTTCATACATTTATTGGCCATTTATATTTCTTCTTTTGTGAAGTGCCTATTTAGTTCACTTGCCCATTTTTTATTGGGTTGTTTGTTTTTTTATAGCAGTGAGTTTCTTGAGTTCTCTGTATATTCTAGATATTAGTCATCTATCAGAGGAGTAGCTGGCAAAAGTCTTCTCCCATTTTGTTGGCTCTCTGTTGAGGTCCTTGATAGTTTCCTTTGCTGTGCAGAAGCTCTTCATTTTAATGCAATCCCATGTATTGATCCTCTTTTTAACTTCTTGTGCCTTTGGGGTTTTGTGGAGGAAGTTTTTGCCGGTGCCTATGTGTTGAAAAGTCGGACCTATGCCCTCTTCAAGTAGCTGCAAGGTATCTGGTCTAATTTGCAGGGCTTTGATCCATCTTGAATTGACTCTTGTGCAGGGAGAGAAAGTGGGGTATATTTCCATTTTTCTGTGTGTGGCTAACCAGTTTTGCCAACACCATTTGTTGAAGAGTCTATCTTTTTTCCAGTGTATTTTTTGGCTCCTTTGTCAAAAACAATTGGCTGTAAAGTGTGCGGAATTTTTCTGAGTCTTCTATTCTTCTCCATTGGTCTATGTGTCTGCTTTTGTGCCAATACCATGCTGTTTTTATTACTATGGCTCTGTAGCATAGTTTGAAATCAGGTATTGTGATGCCTCCTGCATTGTTCTTGTTGCTGAGAACTACTTTGGCTATTCTGGTTTTTTTTGTTGTTCCAAATGAATTTAAGGACTGATTTTCCTATGTCTGTGAAGAATGACCTTGGTAATTGAATGGGTATTGCATTGAATCTATAGATCACTTTTGGAAGAATGGCCATTTTGATGATATTTATTCTGCCTACCCAAGAGCATGGGAAGTCTTTCCATCTTCTAAGATCTTCTTCAATTTCTTTTTTCAATGTTTTATAATTTTCCTTGTAGAGGTTTGTTACATCCTTGGGAAGCTTTATTCCTAAATATTTTATTGTTTTGGGGGATATTGTGAGTGGAAATGTTTTCTGGATTTCTTTTTCAGCAGATTTATGATTGGCATATAGAAATATAGAAAAGCTTCTGATTTTTTAAGATTGATTTTGTATCCAGACACTGCTGAATTTGTTGATCAGTTCTATAAGCCTTTTGGTTGAGTTTGTTGGATTTTCTAAGAATAGTATCATGTCATCTGCAAATAGAGATAGTTTCAGTTCCTCTTTTCCTATTTGTACTCCTTTTATTTCCTTCTCTTGCCTTATTTCTCTGGCTGGAGTCTCTAGTACTATATTGAAAAGGAGTGGTGATAGTGGACATCCTCGACTTGTTGCTGTTTTTAAGGGGAACTCTCATAGTTTTTCCCCATTCAACATGATGTTGGCTGTGGGCCTATTGTATATTGCCTTTATGATCTTGAGGTATGTTCCTTCTATTCCGTTTCTCTGCAATGTTCTTATCATGAATGGGTGTTGGATTTTGTCACATGCTTTTTCAGTATCTATTGAAATGATCATGTGACTTTTGTCTTTAGTTCTGTTTATGTGGTGGTTTACATGGGTTGTTTTTCATATTTTGAACCAGCCTGGCATCCCTGGGATGAACCCGACTTGGTCATGGTTATCATTATCTTGATATGGTTTTGAATGCGCATCACTAGTATTTTGTTTAGAAGTTTTGTGTCTAAGTTCATCAATGATATAGGCCTGTATTTTTCTTTTCTTGAGCTGTTTTTATTTGGTTTTGGTATTAATGTGATGTTGTCTTCATAGAATGTATATGGGAGAGTCCCATTTCTTTCTATTTCATGGAATAGATTGAGGAGTATTGGTATTAGTTCTTCTATAAAGGTTTTATAAAATTCACCTGGGAAACCATCTGGACCTGGGCTTTTCTTTGGTGGTAGGTTCTTTATTGCTGCTTCAATCTCTTTAATTGATATTGGTCGATTTAAATTTTCTATATCTTCTTGATTCAACTTAGGAAGGTTGTACGTGTTTGGCAATTTGTCAATTTCTTCTAGGTTTTCCATTTTGTTGAGTATAGTTTTTCAAACTAGTTTCTGATAATCCTCTGGATTTCCATGCTGTTGGTGGTAATATCATCTTTTTCATCTCTTATTTTAGTAATTTGGGTTGATTCTCTCTTTCTTTTGGTTAGGTTGGCTAGTGGTTTATCTATCTTGTTTATTTTTTCAAGGAACCAGCTTTTGGTTTTGTTGATTTTTTTATTTTTTATTCTCTATTACATTGATTTATGCTCTGATTAATATTTTGTTGTCTTCTACTGGCTTTGGGGTTAGACTGTTCCTGTTTTTCAAGGGCTTTGAGGTGTGTTGTTGGGTATTTGGTGATTTTCTGTTCTTATGTGAACATTCAGTGCTACAAAATTTCCTCTTAATACTGCCTTCAGAGTGTCCCAGTGATTTTTTTTTTTTGTTTCTAGGAATTTCTTAATTTCTCCCCTTGTTTCTTCTCTGACCCATTTCTCATTCAGCAGTGTGGTGTTCAGTCTCCACGTGTTTATGAGGTTTCTCTGGGTCTTCTTATAGTTGATTTCTAGTTTCATCCCATTATGGTCTGAAAAGACCCAGGGAATTATATCACATTGTTTGAACTTGCTAGTACTCACTTTGTGGCCTAGGATATGGTCTATTTTAGAGAAGGTTCTATGAGCAGCTGAAAAAAATGTGAATTCAGCTGTAGTTAGGTGGAATATTTTGTATGTGTCTAGTAGGTCCATTTGGTTTATCGTCTTCCTTAGGTCTGAGGCATCTTTACTGACCTTTTGTCTTGAAGATCGATCTGGTGTTATACGAGGGGTGCTGAAGTCTCCCAATATTATTGTATTGGGATCTATGTGTGACTTAATATCACGAAGAGTTTCTTTTATGAAAGTGTTTGCACCTATGTTTGGGGCATAAATGTTGGCTATTGTTATATCCTCTTGCTGGATTTCTCCTTTTACCCATAACAAATGACCTGCTTTGTCTCTTCTGATAAGTTTAGGTTTGAAGTCTAATTTGTCTGATATCATAGTTGCTACTCCTGCTTGTTTTTGAATTCCATTAGTGTAGATTACCTTGCTCCATCCCTTCAACTTTAGTTTGTGAGTATCTTTATTTGTATGTTTCTTGCAGACAGCATATAGATGGATTGTGATTTTTAATCCATTTTGCCTCCTCTTGTCTTTTGACTAGGGAGTTGAGGCCATTTATATTCAGTGTGTTTATTGAGAGATGAGTTTTAATTCCTAACATTTTGAGTTTTAATTTCTGTTTGAGGTAGTGTTTGTTCTTCTTTGCCTAGTTGTTTGCTTGATGGAAATCATTGTTTCTCTGGCTCTGGCATTTCCTAATTATTTATTCTTTGCAGTTAATCTCTTTGAGTGTTTTCTCTAGTGTTGGTTTGGAAGACGTAAAGTCTTTCAGCTCTGTTTGTCATGAAAGGTATTTATTTCCCTATCGAATTTGATAGATATCTTTGCTGGGTAGATAAATCTTGGCTGGAAGTTGTTTTCTTTCAGAGTTTGGAATATGTTGCTCCAGGCCCTTCTGGCTTTCATGACTTTGTTTGAAAAGTTAGGAGTGATTCTTATTGGTTTGCCTCTGAATGTTACTTGGTCTTTTATTCTCACTGCCTTTAAGATTGTCTCCTTGGCCTTGACATTCGTCAATTTGATTATTATGTGGCATGGTTAACCTCTTCTCTGATCTTGTCTATTAGGGGTTCTATATGTTTCCTATACCTGTGTGTCAACTGCTTTTTCTATGTTTGCAAAATTTTCTAATATTACTTCTCTGAAAAGAGTATTGATTCCTTTGGTTTCAGCTTCTATTCTTGCTTCTATGCCTATTATTCTCTTGTTATTCTCTATTATACTCTTAAGATTGGCCGAGATCTCTTCAATGTCCAATTCATGCTGTCGAATTTTTTTTTTTTGTAAATTATATACTATGCTTTCATTTTTGGAGAGGCCATCTTCTAAGAGTGAGATTCTGTTTTCCATGTGGTCTAGTCTATTGCTGATAATTTGTATTGATGCCTTCATTTCAATTATCGCATCCTTCACTTCCTTCAGAGCTTCTTTTTGATTCCTATTCAGGGTATCAGATTCTTTGTTTATTTGATCCTTCATTTCTCTAATTTTTCCCCAGGTGCCAAGACTGTGTTTGCTGTGGCGGTTCCCAGGAACTCTGCAAGGGCACTGTGAAGTGTGGGCTGTATGTCTGTCCCACCCGAATGTTGCCAAGGGCTGTCTGTTTATCTGCACATCTACTTTGTCTTACAGCAGACCCCACTTCCACTTTTACAGTGTTGATCTGCAAAGTCTCAGACCCCAGAAGTCTATTGCTTGCCACGTGAGTTCCTGTGGCCATGCTGGGTGGTCTCCCCCTTTGGTGTCTTGTTGACTTATGGTCTTGTTGAGCACTGTTCTTAACCTCTGGGGGAGGGGGTGGGCTCAGCTGGTGCCACAGGTTCTCGTCAGGCTTCCAGGCATTCTGGCCTCTGTTGAGCATGGAGCGAATTGCTGCTCACTTTCTTTGCTGATGATCTGCGGTTGCTGGATTTACAACAGTTCGCTGGCTTCTTTGTTGGTGGCCCGTAGAAGCTACAATGCTGGTAGCTGCTGGCGTAGTCTGACCAAGATGGTGCCACTGCCGCTTCCGCTGCTGCTGCTGTTGTGGGCCTCTGTCCAGTGTGGAGCAAGTTGCTGCTCACTTTCGTTGCTGATGATCTGCAGTTGCTGGATTTACAACAGTTTGCTGGGTTCTTTGTTGGTGGCGTGTGGAGGCTGCAGTGCTAGTAGCCACCAGCGGAGTCTGTCTGGTCGAGATAGTGCTGCCATCATTCCCTAGGTAAGGCACTTGGAGCTTTTTACTGTCCTCTGTTTTATTTTCTGGCCTTGATTGTGTCACATTTCAAATTTTTTGTTCTTTAGTTCAATTGTTCGTTGCTTTTCTTCTCTTGTGGAGAAGCTGCTTTCATGGCGATTGAGATCCGAGTCTCCGAGAGATCGCAATGTGGTGTCTCCCTCAGTCGCCATCTTGGACCCCATCTCTTTGGCATTTCTGAATGTGTAAAAGATAAAATTCACATTTATTATCTGTTCAACGACCCCCTACCTACTACTTCAACCTTATAATCACCTTTCTTGTTAATCTATACAAACTTGCAGTTTTGATTACACTATTTTACAAACACAATTTTCATATTTCTAACTTCATTTCTTTGCATAAGCAATTTCACTCCTTTATTTATGCATCTAAATTATAACAAATTTTATGAGTATTGCAAAAACAGAACTAGATGGATCTACCACCCAAAGTCTGGTTTCTACCTCAAATTTTGTTTGGCTTTCTAAACTGATAATGCCACACACTTACCAAAAGGAAATGAGAAGGTTTATTACTCATATGACAAGGCTGTGCATAGAAAGCAAGCCAGATTCCCTGGGTGGTCCAAAAATGTCTAGAGAGAGCAGGGAATGGAGATTGGCTCGGCTTCTGTGTGATCAGGGAGTGTGGCTGGTTTAGAGTTCCCACATGGACTGGGGCTTGTGTGGCTTGGATTTACTGTCAGCAGCAAAGGAGAGGGCGCCCATGTTTCTCATTAGCTTGTCTAGATATAGGAGACAATGGGTGTGGGAGTGATGAAGGTGAAAGCTCTCAGCAAGCCAACATCACGGATGGAGTCAGTCTATGAACATCCAACCCAAATCCCACTGACCTCCCTCATCCTTAGTTACCATTCTTTATTTTGAATTCCTACCATTTACAGTTTTATACTGCTATTTAACTTTTCCTATATTTGGCTTATAGAAAGAAATTAATTACTTTAGGGTCATACATCCAAGGCATGAGCCAAGTTTTATTGGTCCTAAAGCTTATAGAGTGTGAAGTATGGCTCTCTCTATGAAAAAGAATCAAAACAGGCACAGGCCTCGCAAGGGACTATGCTTGTGAGGGTTTAGCTTCGCTAGCTTTATGGTAAATCTTCTCTTGCATTTCTCTTCTGCATTTAAAATTAAAAAATATTTTTATATGGAGTGAAGCTTACTTCTGTTGGTTGCAGTCCAGTGAGGTTTTACACGTGAATATATACATTCTTTTAGCCACTACGATGAACAGGGTACAGAGCAAGTCCATGCGGCAGAGAATCCCTTATGTGACCCCTTTGTATCCAGTCTCCTCTTCCCTCTTGTACCTTTGACATCTCCACTAGATCCTAATTCCTTGAAAACAAACCTTTGTTGAACTGTATTTCCTCAGCACAGTGCTCTATTGGCAATGGTCATCTCATAAGAGTTTGTTGTTGATAATAAGAAGAAAGATAACATTTTGTTTTATGGTAAGAATGGATTCCTAGTAAGGATGAAGATGTTAAGTCTATTATCTGATAAAGATTAGACAGGAAACCTTCCATTAAACTAAGTCAGAATATTACCATGTTTCTGTTTAAGACCCTCAGTGATGAGGTTTGTAAAATTCAACTAGTCTGCAGGGTGTGGTGGCTCAAGCTTGTAATCCCAGTATCTGGGAGGCTGAGATAGGAAGATCACAAGTTCGAGGCCAGCCTAAGCAATGTCGTGAGACTCTCAGCAACTTAGCAGGACCCTGTTTCAAAATAAAAAACGGAGAGGCTAGGGGTGTAGCTCAGAGGTAGGATACCCCTGGGTTTAATCCCAATAACAATAATAATAATAATAATAATAATCGTAATTCAACTAGTTTTAGATTCCCCCTTTCCTTGACTTACTTGGCATGTCATAATGCCTTGACCATGTAGATACTTAATAAATGCTTTGGCAATTAAATTAGCAGACTAACTGCTGGAATCAGAAGTAACTATGGCCAAACTCCAAACAATATTTTTTGGAAAATAAACCTTTTCAAAGGAATCAAGTTGAGAAGAGAGAAGAAAAAGTCCTTTGCTGAGATATCATCTGAGATATTAAATAACTCTTTTGTGGCCTCAGTGCTTGAGGATCCAAAATAATTCTATATGAGATCAGTTTTGACCAAGCTCATCTGCAAAGGACATATAATTGAGTTAGTTTGACAGACTCATTGCTACTAGATCTTAAATTTTCACTTAATCTGAAGCTGAAAATGGTTTTCCACACAAGGAAAGGAGGAAGCAGAATGCTCTTCTCACTTCCTTAAGACCCGATGATGAATTGTTTTCAAATATCACTGTGTACCTGACCTTCAGCGGGAAATAATTGTGCTTCCGTCTGCTCAGCGCAGAGCAAAGTCAGGGTCATGCAACTGGGCGTTCCAGATAAAAGTCCAATTAATCTCAAAATAGTTCTTCACAGAGTAAAGAGAAGAAGCTAAGAAGGCAGAGACTTCAGCTCCCGAGCGCATCTTCTTTCCCTGTGATTAATTGTATTCACCAAACAGTGTTAATTCAGCCCGAGAGGAAGGTCAGGAGTTCTGGTCCCTGCTGTCTTCCAGCCACTCACCTGAATGTCTAACCATCAGAGTCTTGCCAACAACCAGGTGGTTTGCTTGTTTAGTGGGACAACAAACAGACGTGCTGGTGGGATGGTTAAGAAAAAGCAGTCTTAGCAGCAGCTGGCAGCTAGCCAACATAGAGTTCTCTGGAGAATCAAAGACATTTTTATCCCCCTCTCTAGGCCTCGGGATTTGAAACATCGGATCCGGAAGAGCAGCACAGGGTTACTAAATGCCATCTTTCGTAATCGTGCTGTATAATGTCTCATAAAGCTGGTGAACGGTTGCTGTATTCACCTTTATGTGATAGATTTATCTGCATAGACCAGATTTTCAGCTGTGGATTACTTCCCATTGTGTCTAAAATGATAAGACTAGTTATTTCTTGTGTTCAAGCCTTGTGGGGAATGAGGTGGCCATTACTGGGCTCCTTTGGTTTCACTCTCCTATTTCCCAGGCATTTATGATCATCCAAATTGGTTTTGATTAACATAAGCTGGATTTCCCACAAGAGTCTCCTAATACATTCCTTCTGCCACTGAGTCCCACTTGGACATAGTAAGCCCCCTGTGTTCATCCCGTGTGTCAAATAGATACCAAAGAGAAATGCACAGATGACTGGAACTGCTGATGACAAGGGAGAGAGGTTACAGCGTGGGGCTTAGCAGTCAGCGCAGTATCAGTGAAGATAATGCCAAGCAGAGGCAGTGCAGCCCCTGCTACTGCTGTCCCTAAGATCCACGTTGTCACACACTGTGGAGGATACCAACTGATAATAAGGTGTTGGGCATGGTGGCACACGCCTGTGATCCCATACTTGGGAGACTGAGACAGGAAGGCAGGTTCGAGGCCAGCCTCAGCAACTTAGTGAGGCCCTCTACAACTTAGTGAGACCCTGTTTCAAAAGAAAAGGTAATTTGAGCCTGGTACAGTGTCATATGCTTATAATTCCAGTACTTTGGAGGCTGAGACAGGAGAATCGCAGGTTTGAGGCCAGTGAATGGTAATTTAGCCAGACCCTGTTTCAAAATAAAAAATAAAAAGGATGGGTATGTAGTTTAGAGGTAGAATGCTGTGCAGTTCAATCTCCAGTATCAAAAACAAAACAAAATAAAACAAAAAGAAAAATAAAAAGGGATGGGAGTGTATAAAAAAAAGCAAAGTATGTTCCAGTTCAAAATATAAACTTAAAAAATCTGCACTTCACACAGATAACTGATTCCACTGGGCAGAACAGGGTCACGGCACCCATGTGTGCTGCCTGCTGGGAGATGCAGGCGGCATAGCAGCAGTAGTCATGGCCTTTTGCCTCAGGAACCTCTGGGTATGCTGTTAGAAAAGAAAATTACATGAATGTGGTACAAAAAATTTACAAACATGATGAAAAGTCAACCTCTACCCTAAACCATCATTTCTTCTCCTTAGAGGCAACCATTCTTACCAATTTCTTGAATATTCTTTCAGAAACACTCTGTGCATTAAAGGATATATTCAGTATTTGTGTGCATGCTCTTTGAAACACATACATGACTTCAATACACCTTCCTCTTTTTTTTCCCTTAATATGTCTTGGAAGAGTTGCTATATATGGTTGTGCACAAGGTACTTGGCAGGGGGGAATGGTAGCGGAAATTCCATAAACTGTTCTCTGGTGGAGCCTGAAAAGGCTCTTTTTCTTCATTTGCATAACGAACCATCTCAGATGCTGAAGTTTGTCCGTATCAGCACATAGAGATCAGTTTCACTCTTTTTCATCCCTGTGGAGTATTTTGCAGTAGTGGGCAAGCTGCATGTTAACTGGTTTCTTACTGGTGGACATTCAGCTTCTTTTTAATCTTTTGCTCCTAGAAAAAAATATGTTGTAACAAATCTCCTTATCTAAACGCTTTTGTGCACCTGTGTGAGCACATCTGGGGAGTAAGTTTAGGGATGCCATTTTTGAGATTCTGAAACATTTGGTTTTAAGTGAAAAACAAAACATGTTGATTTAACAAGATCCGAACTCCAGAGGTATTTCTTCTTTAATTTTCGTAAACAATATTCCAAATTTTCATCCTTCGTCAGCACTGGTAATTGACTTCCAGCTGCTGCAGGAAGTGTTTGCTCTCTTCCCTTGGGCCCTAATCATCCCCAGCAGGTGCCTTTCCCTCCACCTGGGCCTGGCCACTCTGTCAGCAGGTCCTAGACTCAAGCAGAGCTCTTCCTGGGTCTTGGGAAGATTCTTAGTGAAATTCAGAAGACTCATAATGCCCAACCTGGTTTTCATGAGAGGGTGTAATTCGTTCTCACACCTCTGAAGGCCTTGTCTTTTTTGCTATGAAATGTCGGTCAAAAGTGAAGGGATTTCCATGGGAGAATTTTTATTCATAGAGGAAATATGGTGTAGTGAAGAGGCCAGGTACTTTAGAATCAACAGAGTAGGGGCTAGAGTACTCCATCTGCCATGCTTGATAATGGACATGTGAAAAGCAATTTGCATATAGAAGGCAATGGTGGTGGTGATGGTAAGGATGATGATAATGGTGGTGATGATGACAGTAAGGAACTCTATGTAAATGAATAAGGAGGCAGGAAACAGTTATACCCTGGGAATTGTGCTGTGTGTTCTATAGATGTTAACTGATGTCCACTCCATATAGTAAGCATCATGCCTCCATTTTAAAACAAGGCCAGAGAGGTAAAATAACTTATTCCAGGATTTGCAGTAACCAATGAGCAGGACTAATATTCAAACTATGCTATCCCATATGTAGGTTGATGTTCCTTTTCTAGATAAATATGGTAAAACTGTTTGTTTGTTTTGTTTTCTTTTGCAGTCAGTGCTGAGGATCTAACTCAAGACCTCATGTATGCTAGACAAGTGTTTTACCGTTGAGCTACCTCCCTAGCCCCCTAGATTTTTTTTTTTTTTGGTGTGTGTTACTGGGGATTAAACCCAGAGGCATTCTACCTGCAAGCCACACCCAGTCCTTTTTATTTTTTGTTTTGAAACAGGGTCTCCCTAGGTTGCTGAGTCTTGCTATATTGCTGAGGCTGTCCTTGAACCTGCCATCTTCCTATCTCAGCCTCCCAAGTACTGGGATTAGAGGCATGTGCTATCATGCCCAGCTCCCCTAAAATTATTTTGAGGGAGGAAGTAAGCAATGTTTTAATGGTGTTCTGAGCAATGAGTGGATAGATTTATTCTGTCTGCTTTCTACAGACCATTTCCTTTCAGCCACTTTGCATATAGCATTTGAATTTTAAGAGTAGCTTTGCTCAATAACAATACAAAAGATGGCTTGTTAGGATGACAGATACACTAACGAGGATGCTAGAATATCTGAAGAATTAATAAAGAAGTCCTCTTGAAGAAACTCTGATCTGTAATTCTATAAATATTTATTGTTGCAATGAAGATGTGCTTTGCTGATCTTCTCTGTAGCCTTGAATGTTTTACACATAAAATACATTATGTGTTTTTCTCAGTGTGTACTTCAGCCCTAAAGAAACTTCCTATGTTCTTTATCCTCCATGTTTATCTTTCTACCTATGAAACATATCGGGTTCTTAATTCCTTTCTCCATTGCTAAGCCAGAATCTTGACTGCTTATTTCTCTTATCTCATTCCAACTCCATGGTGGTAGACTTTCCTATTTCTTATCTTTTTTTTTGAGAACTATGATTTGTAGAATACCCTTTGTGGGTAGGAGGAAGGAATATAAGGCAGCCGTGGGGAGAGGAGGCCATGGAGCTCTGCCTACTTGGAAAGTTACCTGTGCAGGCAGTTATATGTGTGACAGTGGCCAGCCCTCTGAAGTGCATCATTACTTCTACATGTCCTTATAATGTTGCTAGAAGGAGTCACTTGATGAATGCTGTTATTCAAAATAAGCAAACATTTTCTCATGTACTCTCTCTAAGCCACAGCTTCATAATTTTTAAATAGATCTACCCATGCTGATCAGGCCAACCATAGATATTTAACATTTTTGTGCTTTCTGTTGTGAAAGTTTAATGTTCAGTGCAACGTGATATCATTTAAACACTAGATAAAGCTATTGGTGTACATCCTATACACACATTTATGGGTGCCTGCTGTGTACAAAGTATGTTATAAGGTAGGTATGGTAGATAAAGCAATAGTCCAAGTCTGTGTGAATAGTGTTGCCAGATAAAATACAGGATGCCTGCTAAACTACAGGATAAAATCAGAATTTCAGAGACGTGATTAATATATTTTTTAAAGTATAGATAAATCCTATGCAATATTTAGGACACATTATTCTAAAAAATCACTCATTATTTATCTGAAATTTAAATTTAACTGGTATCTGTATTTTGTTTTATGTGTGTGTGTGTGTGTGTGTGTGTGTGTGTGTTGTGTGTGTGTGTGTTACTGGGGATTGAACCTAAGGGCATTCTACCTATGAGCCACACACCCAGCACTATTTTATTTTTTTTTATTTTGAAATAGGGTCTCATGCTGGGCGTGGTGGCGCACGCTTGTAATCCCAGTACTTTGGGAGGCGGAGACCAGAGGATCTGAGTTCGCGGCCAGCCTCAGCTCTCTCTCTTTCTCTCCCTGTCTCTCTCTCTCTCTCTACTTAGTGAGGCCCTCCGCAACTTCGTGAGACCTGGTTTCAAAATAAAGGATAAAAACTAGGGCCGGGGGTGTAGCGTGGAGGTAGAACGCCCCTGGGTTCAATCCCCAGTACCACAAAAAAAAAAAAAAGAAAGAAAGAAATAGGGTCTCACTAAGTTGCTGAGGCTCTTTCTAAATTGCTGACACTGGCCTCAAATCTGCAGTCCTCCTGTCTCAGCCTCCCAAGTACTGGGACTGGCCTGGCTGCATCTGTATTTTAATTTGCTAATTCTGGCAACTGTGGCTGTGGGAGTTTGACATATAAATAAATAATCTCAGGGCACTGGGGTTAATGCCAAAACAGGTCTACTACAAAGAATTCCAGCAGTTATTTCTGTGTTATTTGTAGAGAAGAAACTTTAGTATGGGATGAAGGGGCAGACTGACCAAAGGATATGTCTCCAGGCTGATGGGCCAGAAAGCTAGGATCATCCCAGTGTCCTTCTCTTTGATCCATGGGAAAAATCAACCAGAGGTTTGTGAAATGCTGTGTAACCTCATGTGTAGATTAATTAAAATATTTCCTGCTCCAACCCCTACTCCCAAAGACAACCACCCTCAAGAAAACCACTGGTGATGACATTTTCGATGCCTACTGGTCAGGTATTTATTTGGGTAGTTTACTTGCTACACCCTCTGTCTCTAGCTATCAAAGAAATGGCAAACAAATATTTATTTGTTCATTAGCTGCAGTGCTAAAAATATAGTATTCTTGGTCACCTAGGAAAGAGAGGGGGAAAGGCAAGGGATAAACGGTGTAAAATAATCAAAGAGCTTCTGGCTCTTGGTGAGCATGTTGTGTGTGTGGAGGTCTGTGTGGGGTGTTGGGGGGAAGAAGGGATAGGAATATGTGTTGGGAGAACCAAGAACCAAATACTCATGCAGGAGCCAAGTTATTTCAAGCATTATTAAAGAGAGTCAGTGGCTGTCACCTGAAGATCTGGAATTTGTTTTTCACAAGCTTTGACCTTGATACTTAAATATTAAGAGAATGCACTGGGTTTCATCTGGTCAACTTTCCTGGAGAAGGTGAGTTTCACTTCATTGTTAAAGGTCTGGAATTTGGGAGAGTGCAGAGGAGGGAAGAGGATGTTGGTCACAGGAAGGTAAAACCTACTTAAAGGTATATTTTAGTGGTATGCATATGTGTGTGTGTGTGTGTGTGTGTGTGTGTGTGTGTGTGTGTGTGTGTGTAGGGTCAATGGCCCAGTTGGCATGAAGGTGTGAGGACATCCATGATTTAGACTTGGAAGTGGAAAGCAGATCTGAAAAGAAAGGTAAAGAAATTCTTACAAAACAGGAAAACCCATATAGGGAAATTTCTGGGGCATGTCTGTAAAAGTAGGGCAAAGCAGTGGTTTGAGATAACATCTTGGATAACTCAAGGGCTGTCCCACTTTTGACTGAATTTCTCAGGAATTCTGAAAATTGCTCCACAGAAGTTACATTCTTGCAATCATATTCTGCCAGAGGCTTCCAGCAGGTGGTATATTAGGGAAAATATTTACATAAAAGAAGATAAAGAGCCACTTTATTTTTCTCCTAATCCATCTTATACCTTAATTGCCTTATGGAAAAATCTTCTTTGCTTGGCCCTCTTTCTTGCATGGAAATACAGATCATGACCGCTGAAAGTTGTAACTGCAATCCTCTGTCGCAGCAGGAAAAGGCGTTATTGTTGGGTTGGGTGTTTCATTAAAGGTTTCTGCAGAGGCTGAATATCTTTATCTAAAATTCATAGAAATGCCACAGGACAAGACCCTAAAAAATGAGAATTATGGGCCTGGCGTGGTGGCGCACGCTTGTAATCCCAGTACTTGGGAGGCGGAGACTGGAGGATCCGGGTTTGCGGCCAGCCTCAGCTACTTTGTGAGGCCCTCCGCAACTTCATGAGACCCGGTTTCAAAATAAAGGATAAAAAATAGGGCCGGGGGTGTAGATCAGAAGTAGAATGCCCCTGGGTTCCATCCCTGGTACCACAGGAAAAAAAAATGAGAATTATTTACCTGGAATCTTCTTGGCTCACTCTTAGTTGTTCCTTTCTCTTTTCTTATCTTGCTGATTATTTTACTGTGGCTCTGTATAGCCATGACATTGTCTACCAAACTTCTCCTTTTTAACCACTCTTAATTCAACACCAGAGAGAGAAATTGTTCAATTTTGTCTCTCCTCTGTGGGGATTGGGCAGGGTAGGAAATACACACCTGTTTATTCTTTGTTTCCTGAATTAAGAGGGAATAATGGTCCTGAATTCCCGGGAGAGGATAACGTGGGGAATCTGGAGTAGAAGCAGATTCAGTGGAAGTGCTTTCTCTGAGAGTTGATTTCTCTTATTGTAAGTTATCTCTTTATTGCACAACCGTACAGCTTAAAGGGGTCTCCAGAAGATGTTGAGGAATGACTCAACATAAGGCAGACACAGACCAAAGTTGGATTCTGTGCCCAAATGACCATTCCAGGAAGGCCTCCACAACAGTTTAAATACATACATACATACATACATACACACATAAATAAACACATTTCTCAAAGATGTTCTACTGAGTTTTATGGTTAATACTTACAGCCAGTTTCTAAATCACCTCTAAAAGCTGGGTATAGATCCATTCCTAAAGATATGTATTGTCTAACAGGGTGGTTGTTTTTAGTCACATTCCAAATGCACATTCAAAATATGTAAAAGCATACATCTATGTTTCAAAAGGCTTTCATCTCTTTAGAGTTAAAATTACATCTGCAATCTGGGCATGGTGGTGCATACCTGTAATCCCTCCCCAGGAGGATTGCAGGTTCAAGGCCAGTCTCAGCAGCTTATCATGGCCCTCAGCAACTTAGTGAGAACTTGTTTCAAAATAAAATAGGACTGGGGGTGTTGCTCAGAGGTAGAACACCCCTGGGTTCAATCCCAATACCACTGTAATAGTTGGTCTGGTTTGTCAACTTGACTCACCCCAGATCATGTGACTCTGGTTGTGTAACAGTGGATTGAACCGGAAGTGCTGCCCTGAATGTGGGTAGCAGGGTTCTGATAGGTGCAGGACTTGGATAAAGGAAGGAGAAAGCTGCGTAGAAGGAGCCGCTACTCTTCCTGGAGAGAACACATCTGCTCTCGTTTGAGATCGTCAGTCTGCAATTTTGCCGTTTCCTTGAGGAGCTTCTTGATCTTCTGCTCTCGTCTGGATCCTTGGCCTCCGGCCTTCGGACTGAAGCTTCGCCGTAGTTTCTCCGAGGAGCTTCCTTGTCTCCACATCTTGGACTGGACTTTGAACTGAAGCTTCACCGTTGTTTCTCCGAGGAGCTTCCTGGTCTTCACATTTTGGACTGGACTGAATTGGTGGTTGCCTCAATCATGGGGCTCCGGCTCTTGGACCACCCGACCAGCTGCTGATTCCTCTGACTTTTCACATGTGGTCGGAATTCGGGACTGCATTGTGAGCTAATCTAATAAATCCTTTTCCCCCCCCTTCATTCTGTGAATTCTGTTGATATTCTGTTGATCTGTTGAACCCTGACTAATACAACCACACACACACACACACATACAAAATTGCTTATGCATTTTTCTATAATTTTGTAGTCTTAGTGTTGAATAGTAAACTTGTATTTGCACAGGCAAAGCACCTAAAAAGTTTTAACCACTGTCTAGTAACTAAAGCCTAAAGCACTTTAGTTGACATACTCAAATAATTGAGCAGAAATAATTTGGGGGAACTTGTATTACCCAGGCAATTTCTTTGAAGAAGAAGAAAGAGGAGAAAAGATGACTTCAGCCTCCAACATCCATCCAGTTTTTTCCTCTTGCCAGGTTCTGGAGACTATCTTTTCTACTTTTAAGTGGTCAGTGCTGCAGAAACCCTGTATTCCAGTTCTCAAATTAGTGCTCTTGGCAGCAGTCATTTACATAATAGTGTGAATAAAGTGAAATTCAAGAGTTGTTTTAAAGGGCTGTTGCCCACTCCCAGTCCTTTTGGTTTTGGAACACGTTTAGGCATTTCTGGTGTGTCTGAGCAAGTGAGACAAGTGCTTTGGGGGTGGGGGACTCCTGGAATTCTATCTTACACCGGCTTTACTTCTGCTTTCTTCATGGCTGCTCTAAGCCCAGGAAGGGAAAACTATTTGTGGGGTCCCATTTACTCTAAGTACAACAAAATTACTTCTTGTTCTATAATAACCATCTCAGTGTGTATATTGCTTACAAATGTAAAGGTACACTTTAATGTTAACTCAGTTGACCCACAAGGATCCTATGGGGGATAATTACTATCACCCCATGTATGATGAGGAAACTGGGGCATGCAAATATTAAGTAACTCACCTAAGGAGAAGTGGGTGGAGCTGCTAGGTGGTGGATCTGGGTTCAACCCTGGCAGTCTATACTGCTCCTACATACTTTTCGTAGGTGCCCCTCTGGCGACTAACTACCTAAATACTTTCAGGTATTGCTCACGAATGTTATTTTTATAAGATTGCATGGTTTCCATAATTTGCTAAAATATTTTTCCCCCAAACTAAATATCATCCTTTATCAAGTGTCTGGTCTAGGATGTCCAAAGGATTAGTTCCTAGTCCTTATACTACAATTCCCATTCCTAGAACCCAGGGTTATTGAATGAATTTCTTCTCACACAAAACTTCCCAGTTCTATTAACCAGGAATATATCACATATTTAATGTCAAATTTTCAAAAGAGGTATTTCATGTCCAATTAATATTTAGCTTTGTGACCCATTGTGACCTTCGCTGCCCATTTTGTTTTTGATCTCTAAACCTTGTACAATAGACTTGGCATTTGTGGACATTGCAGTAATGGAATTTCTTTGTGTGTGCATGTGCATGTGTGTGTGACCCCAAATAGGTATTTGCTATTCTACTGAAGCATAGATTTGAGTTTCAACAACTGCAAGGCTGGTGTCTAGCACCAGGCATGTAGCAAGCACCTGTTCTGTCCTGCACTATATCCCAGTGGGGCTTTGTTATTTCTCTACCGTGGTATTTGCAATTTGGGGCATTTGAGATGGTCTCAACACCCATCCCTCACTGGTATCACAAAACACTATAACTGAAAGCACAGTTTTTCAGTGTATTCTGTTTTTGATGCACTATTTCAAAATGGTTTACAGTGGTTTTTGTTGTTGTTTTGTTCCAAGCAAACTTTATTAAAGTATGGTGCATGGGTCTGCTTAGGCAGCTATATACAAAACATCACAGACTGTATGGCTTAATCAGTGGGCATTTATTTCTTATAGTTTTGGAGGCTGGGAAGTCCAAAATCAAGCTGCTGACTGATTTGGTTCCTGATGAGGGCCCTTTTCTTGGCGTGGAGACAGTTGGCTTTTTGCTATGTCCTTACATGGCAGAGGGAGGGAGAAGAAGGGAGAGAGAGAAAGGTCTTTGGTGTTCTTACAAGAGTACTTGTAATAATTTGGAATAAATAATTTGATAATCTCATCACAGAGGCCCCATCCTCATGACATCATCTAAGCCTAATTACTTCTTAAATGCCCCATCTCCAAATGACACCATATTGGGGGTTAGGGCTTCATTGTAGGAGTTTTAAATTCAGTCCATACTATATAGGGTACATTACTATTTTAAGTATACAAATTGTAAGTACACTGCTCAATATATATTCACAAACAGAACATACCTGTGTAACCAAGTTTTAGCTCAAGAAATGGATTATCGCCTCTATCCAAAATCCCTCTGTCCTCTCCCCAGCAGTACCAGTATCCTCACTTCTAACATCATTGATTAGTTTTGCTGTTTTTCAAATTTCTGAATATTCTGTGAAGAATATTCATAGAGCCAGGCGTGGTGGCTCATGCTTGTAATCCCAGTACTTGGAAGGCAGAGACTGGAGGATCTGGGTTCGCGGCCAGCCTCAGCTAGTTAGTGAGGCCCTCCACAATTTCGTGAGACCCAGTTTCAAAATAAAAAGGATAAAAAATAGGGCCGGGGATGTAGCTTGGAGGTAGAACGCCCCTGGGTTCAATCCCTGGTACCACACACACACAAAAAAGAATATTCATAGTAGTGCTCTTTATAATAGCCTAAAGCAGAAACCATTTGGTGAACACGTGCAACCATTTCTGTTGGGTATAGACCTAAAAGTCGAATTATAGAGTCATCAGGAATGTGCATGTTCAGCTTCCTACATACTGCCAAATGGTTTTTCAAATTGGCTGGACTAATTTACATCTCATGAGTTTGAGAGTTCTTATAACTACATCTTCACCAGTACTTCACTGTCAATCTTTTTCATTTTAGCCATTCTGGTGGTATATAATAGTTTCACATGTGACTTCAATTTGTGCTTCCTTGATGACTGATGCGTTGACCATTATATATATATAATGTTTTTTTGTTACAGGTGCTTTTAATTAAGATTCCATGGCACTTTGTGTCATCTGAAGGACCAAGTTGTGTAATCTTATTCTAAGCCTTCAATTCAGTGACACCTTAATGGTGCTTGGACTGATGTCAAGCCACTGATAATTATGCTGTGGTCTGGTCTTTGACCATTTAGTTGTTAAACTGTATTTTGATAAGTAATTGATAAGAATAGTATATACATTAGAACTTCAGCTCTTGAGGAAATTAGCTCTAATTTTGCTTTCTTTATTTTTACAACATGAAGGTCAAACCTGTGGTAGGGATCTTCCAGGCTGGCTCTGATGGAGACATGCAAGGTATTTGAAACTTGTGTTTCTCTGGATCCCATCGAATGGACAGTTTGATGATTTGTCCTTGTGTCTCTTCAAGAGTTAACGTTGAAGAGATGAGTTTATAGTTGCTATGTCTCATGTGTCTTCTTACCTTCCTGAAATGTCAGGGCGATGGGAAGGTATAAAGGAGCATTAACTTTGTTTAGTGTTGTCATTTCCATGGTCCTTCTCTTAAATAGTCCTTCTCTTTTCTTGTTGTGTCTGTTTGAATATATCACTATTTTCAGATAGCCAGTATACTCTTGGTGCTGTTCAACTTGCTATGGTACTCCAATAGAGTTGATTATATGAAATTCAAATTCTAGGCAAGGACTTTCAGGTATGGTGCTCGATAGCTGCATGGTAAACCTGTGCAATGATGGATTAGAACTCTGCCCCAAACAAACCACTCTAATAACACATTGTCCAGAGAACTTTGAGTTTATTTTATTTTTGGTACTGGGGATTGAACTCAGAAGCATTCTACCTCCAAGCTACACTCCCAGCCCTATTTTATTTTTATTTTGAAACAGGTTCTCACTAGGTTGACATCAGTCTCATTAATTGCAGAGGCTGTGCTCGCTCGATCCTCCTCAGCCTCTCAAATACTGGAATTACAGGCATGCATCACCATGTCCGGCTTGAGCTCATTTTAAAATGACACACTGGAACCATTGTGTACTTTAGAAACTGTGTGTTTTGGAAACTATCCATAGTGTTGCCTTTTCTTTAAAAATATATTATTTGTAATGCTTTATGGTTGGTGTAGCTTTTCTTAAAAATATTGGTCTTAAGAATTTTGTAACTTTCAGGTTTAGACTTCTCTTTGAGTTTGTCTTTAGATTTGCTATCACAAAGTCCTTGTTTTTAACTTTCAGGAGAAAACATTGAACTTTCAGGAAAAACATTAACTTTCAGGAGAAAATATTGAATGGCCCAATCCCCTCCTGCCAGGTAGCTTTGTGGACACTTGGGATTTGAAAAGGTGCTTCACTTTGATTAGAAGTATGCCCTGTTATTCTCTATTAACCAAGCACCAGATAATTATTTAGAACATATTCTATGGGTGGGTAAGCCTTTCAGGGATGGCCGATTTATTTTGAAATCCCTGCTGAGATGGTCATTAAGAAATGTCAGCCAGTGAGGAACTGGGTTCCTGCTTTGCTTGGAATAGAATCAAGGCCACTTTATTTCTCTTGGGCCAAAAAGTAAAATAAACAAAAAATGCCACCCCCTCCCCCCAAAAAAGCAACAACAATGAAAAGTTTGCCTGTCGAGCAGTCTAGGCTTGAACCAACTGCTGCTCAGTAAACACCATTCCCATCTCCACCCACCCTCAAACTCTCGCCCTATGGTGGGTCCCTGGTAGGCAGCAGGTTTGCTGTTGGATCTCTGTTTGATCTACTGTCACTGACTTCCACCTGTGGTTAATTTTGATTGTCCTGCTGGTTGAGGTACTTGCACACAGCTGTGGCTGTCACATGCTTGTCAGAAGTCTGGAAAAACACAGCATTTAGTGGTGCTTTTTGCACTGTGTATTCAGAGACCTGAGATTTTCTAGGTAAATAACTCAAACAACAGTCAACTTTTGTGAGATGAATAAACGTGGTGATTTAGATGTTGATGAGCTACTGTAAATCTTTTCTGCATGGTGCTTTGAAAAAGTGTTTTCAGATTTCTCTCCCCTTCTTATAGTTTTTGCGTCAGTCTATGTGTGCTATTCCCTTCCTGAAGATTCACAAAGCACCCTGACCTACTAAAGGCTCTAAATTCTTAAAAATAATTGATTTTCAATGATTAAACATGGCGTCTCCAACTTATTTATCTAAGAGTGTCATCCCTGCCGGGTGTGGTGGCGCACACTTGTAATCCCAGTACTTTGGGAGGCGGAGACCGGAGGATCCGGGTTCGCGGCCAGCCTTAGTTCTCTTGCTCTCTCTCTCCCTGTCTCTCTCTCTCTCTCTCCTTAGTGAGGCCCTCCGCAACTTCGTGAGACCCGGTTTCAAAATAAAGTATAAAAAAAATAGGCCAGGGGTGTAGCGCGGAGGTAGAACGCCCCTGCGTTCAATCCCCGGTACTGCAAAAAAAAAAAAAAAAAAAAAAAAAGAGTGTCATCCCAGATCACATTTTACAGTTTTAAAGAAACAAAATTTACATTTTGAAGTAATTTGTCAATAGCTAAGACAATGATTAGGTTACCCCCCTGCCCCAGATAGATCACATTGGGAATTTCCATTTGTAAGTTCATACATTATTTTTTCTCAGAGGCAGAAAGGCAAGAAGACAAGTTAGCTTGCTTCGAGAGTTTCTCTGTTACTACAGGGTGGGGGCTATAATCCATTGCCCCCCAACCCTTCATTTTTTTTTGTACTGGGGATTGAACCCAGGGGCATTCTACCTCCAGCCCTTTTTACTTTTTTAAAACAGGGTCTTACTAAGTTGCTGAGGGTTTTGCTAAGGTGCTGAGGCTGGCCTGGAACCTGTGATCCTCTTGTCTCAGCCTCCTGAGTACTGGGATTACAATTGTGCCCCACCATGCTGGGCCACCCATGGCCTCTTAATAGCCACTCTTAAACTTCGATGTGCCTCAGAGGGACTTGAGGCTCTTGTCATAAAATATAATCAATCTTAGGTCCCACCCCAGAGATTCTGGCTCAGTAGGTTTGGGGTGAGCTTTGGCAATCAATATTTTTTTGTAAGCACTCCAGTAGGTCCAATGTGCATGGTTCAGAACCACAGTATGTGAAATAATGACCCAGGGCCTCTTATTATATCATACTGTAAGGTTCTTGAAGTAGGGAAGGAGACTGGCCATTGTGAACTATGTTAATATTATAAATATGAGAAAAAGATGTCTTTTTTGATCTAAAGTTCTAAACCATATGTCTTAGGCTGGGTTCTCTAGAAGCACTTGGGTGTAACTGATATCTTAGGTCTCAAGATTAGGAGAGTAAGGTGCATAGGATTGGGCAAGGCAAGGAGTTACTCAGGACGTGGTCTCAGCCGGAGGCTAGCTTTCACTTGAGCGCCTGGGGCGCACTCATGCAGGAATCGCACCGTGCTGCTGAATGTACCCTGAAGTAAGGAGGCCACTTACTTTTGTAGCTCATGGGATGGATGGGTAACATAATCTCCTGGATAAAGTGACTCTAATTCCACATAAGGCGATTCTCTTGGGAGAAAGCGTCTGGAGCCACTAGCAACCGACGCTCAAGGCAGCTGAGGGAAGGGTGCACCATCCAGGCAGAGAGAATGCAGGAGGGGCACCATCAGCACCCATTGGTCTATAACAGCATGGCATCATACCTGAGGCTTCAAACAACACGGCTCCTCAGCTCGGCTGCTCTGACCACTCTCGCTGTGGTGCTTTACTTGATAAGCTTGCTGTTCTTGTGATGCTTTTGATAGTTACAGGGGAAAAGATGAACTGCATATATACTTGGCATTTTGTTTTTGAATATTTTCCTTCCTTTGCTTTTAGTAGGACTTGTCATCTTGCAGCAACGACTAGAAAATATGGCAACCTCTTTCATCAATTCTGTTTCCTATTCTCAGTAAGAGGAACAAGTGATTTCAAATACTGAATTATGGATTCGAAGGCTGCAGTGAAACCTTAATGTGTTTTACTCAAAACTTCATTTGCAGATGAGTCTGTTTCCTATTGCTTGTGGGGGGATGTTCCCTTGTTCAGAACTTTCAATGAGACATGTGATGTTCTGGAAACCATTGAACTGGTTGTCACTGGTTACTTGGCTTTATTAAATCAATAGCCTCTTCTAATCTGTGTTCTATAGAATGATAATGGCTTTTGTACTGTGTTCTACAAAACAACAAATTCTATGCTCACATAACTGTGGCATCAGTCTATGTGTGATATTCCCCCCTGAAGATTCACAAAGCACCCTGGCCTACTAAAGGCTCTAAATATTCTGCAGGAAAGAAAACTGCTACCTTCTTTGATTGTTCCCTGAACCTATTTACTCATGGAAGAGCCCCCTGTCTTGGATATTTCCTTCCTTTTAAATTTTTTTTTTAGAATGCCTATTATCATCTTCTTACAGAACTAATATTCTGTAGAATACAATTTGGGGAATATCAAAATAAAACTTTATTCCTCATAATGTTATCAGTGCACTAGTAAGCAGCAAAGGAGTGACTCTACTCTTTTACTTTGTAAAACCAGCCCCAACCCCTTATCTACAACGCAAGGCAGGTGCAAGGCAGGTTTGAGAATCGGGGCAGTCTCTGGGGGATCAGGATGGGTTATTTGTTTTCTATGCTGAAGGGGCCATAAAAAAAGTAACATATTTAATGAGGCCTCACCATGGATATATTAGCCTCCATAAAACATTTTATTCAGTCTAACCAATGATTACTTAATGGACAGCGAGTCTCACAAACAACTAGTCCCCAGCCTCAAATGTTTATTAAGCGTCTGTTCTTTTTGGAGTGACTCTGCCAAGGAGAGTCATGCAAGATTAAAAAGATCGAATATTAAAATTTCAACCAAGACACACCAGGGCCGCCCTGGTGATAACAACTACTGTGCAGCGTTTCTGAATTCATATGGATTCCCATGTTCTGAGTAAAATATGCCCTGCCATCTCCCAACACGCTCTCATTAAAAAAGTCTTTGGATTGTCATGGGTATGTGGCATTTCCTTTTTGCATAAGACAGACAGACCCTTTGTGAGTTGTATTCTTCGGAATTTTGAATTGGAAAAGCTAGCAGTGAATGAATATTTATTTAGAAGAAAAACAGTGAGTCTTTACATTTTATACAGCACTCTGCAGTTTACAGAAAATGCCCCTCCCCCTCCAACTATTACTTTTGCATTTAAAAAAATCCCACGAGAATGACAGTATTATAATCACCACAAAAGTGGCCAAGGAATCCTGGAAGGCTGGTCAGAGCAGCCTTACAGAGCCCAAAAGCTTAGTTCTCATTCATCTTGACCTAGATCCTATGTGACAGGCTCTCCAAGGTTTGTTTATTGCACCATTAGAAAATTCTAGAAGGAAACCATAAGATTTTTTCCCTCTCTTGCTCTTATTCCTTTATGCTTACATATTTTCAGCCAGCTTAGCATCCAGTTCCAGCCACAAACTTCATGATTCCTGATCCATCGCTTAGCAATGGTCATTCTTGGATCATGGGAGGGTGGTAAGACTCTCGTGTGCACATATGTATGAGCTTGTATGCACGCACACATTTATGCAGGAGTTGGTGTGGGGTGAAGAAGTCAGAGGCCATATTTAGACATAGTCCTGGATTCCCTGATGAGGAATGTGGACTTTCTCTATTAGGAAGCCAGAGGAACCCAGGACCTAGGATGCCTGGACAGGGAGGGAGAAATTCTGATAGCACAAACACTAGTGGGAAGGTAATTGCATGAATAGGAGACAGATGATGAGGGTCTGGAAAGTGGATATGTCTGAGGCAGAGGAGAGGACAGGCCATATTTGAATGAGACTCTTGAGGTGAGACTGACCGGTCTGGGTGGAAAGCATCCTCGGATCGGGTTCAGGTGGAGCCTCTTCTACCTGATGCACCATTGTGTGGTGCCATGTTTTCCTGTTGTTATCTCTCTTACCTGTTCCTCTGATGGTTTCTCGTTTAAGTGGACTCTAACATTATTATCAGACAAGAGAATGGTGGAGAGAATTGGGTTGGTAGAACAAGGTGGGAGAGAGTAAAAAACAAGTCAACTCAGGACATGCTAACTTTGAAGTAAAATATTTAGAAAGTGACTTGAAATATCAGTCTGAGTTACGGAGAAAGAGAAAAAAATCTGAGATTTAGATCTGGAACTAAATGGTATGTAAAGACCTGGGACTGGATAAGAACATTCAGGAAGAGTGTGGTGTGAGAATGAATCAACCTACATAACCAGGTGTGTTAGAAACATCACAGGTGTTTATCATGTATAAGTTAACTTAATTTCATACTGAGAACCCCTCCTTTAAGTTTGGAGAGAACTTGCATTTACCTTTATCTTACACAGTACAGAGGCATCGGGGTGCAGAGTGATGACCTGGTCCTTGGTCATCCATCCATATGGTTACTTCCACACTATGCCATGTGATTTTTGCCTGTGGTTTTGTCTGCCTAGCTTAAGCTCCACCCAGACCTTCCCTTTGAGGTTTTGCTGTCGACACTGTGAACCCTAAGGGACCCTTTGACATGTCTCTTCTCTCCCCTCTGGCCCTGGGTCATCTCTTTCTAGTCTGAAAAGGGATGATGGGTGGGGAAGGAAAGGAAGGAAGAAACCCACGCTCTACACTTTTCACATTCTCTCCCATCTTCTCCCCAAACTATATTTTTCAGGGGGAAAACTTCATATGGACTTTCTGGCTATTTTTGCTTTGGGTGCTGATGCATACCTTCCTGAGGTTGTGGAGTATCAAAATCACTATCCGCTTGGATTTGGGAAAGGGAACACATACAGGGGGAAAAGGCTAATATCTCAAAATACAATGTAACCACATGTGAAAGTAAGAAGAGAAAATAAGCAGGACTATGGGCAACAGTCTGGAGCCAAGAGAGAATGGAAAGATGGAAGCCAGAAAGCTCCCGGAGGATGCAGACAAGCAGCACTCCGAGGATTCCAAGACACAGGTAGGGCCCAGCTCTGATGCGACAACCAGGTGACGGCACATTCTAGAGGAGGGCAAAGTGGCTCAGAGCCGTGTCTCACAGGAGCCTCTGGCCAGTCTGTGGACAGGAGGGTGCATTAGTCAGATGGGGTTCAGATGGAGCCACCCCCACTTTGTTCCTGATTATGTCCTGCCACTGAAAGTGTTTTTTTATCCTCATCTCTCTTATCTATTTCTCTGATTGTCCTGAACTACAAGTTCCTTTGGGGGTAAAACAATGCATTTTATATTCATATGCTCTCAGACCCAGCACCATGTCTGACACAAAGTAGATTCATAACTTAATGACTAAGAGTCAAGGTTTTCCAAGAGGATCAGCATTTTATCTGGTCAGGAGTAATTATCCAAGATCTCAGAGGAATTTCCCTCTCATGCTAAGTTGGGCCGAAGCAAGAGTGCTGGGAGCCATGTTTTCAGGTCTAGTAAATGTGTTTTCTTGTTTCCACTTCTAAGGTGGTTAGCACTACTGGTAGTAGATTGAAAGATAAGGTTTGGACACTTGCTTCTCTCCCTCTCATTTGTACCCTAACTTAGACATTGGGATCATAATATGTTCTGGAAAGATTTTAACTCATGGATACAATTCAGAAATTAACCAATTCTTCACTGATCTATACATTCTCTGAACAAGGCACCATGAAAGAAATGGGTGTATAAAGAGAAGGCACAAATACACATCTTATTTTGAAATACTTCCAGTCTAGCAGAGAAGGGTAAGACATGTCAAGAATTAACTATAATTCATGAAAAAATAAAAGTGCAAATATTTTCTTTTTTTGCGGTACTGGGGATTGAACCCAGGGGCATTCTGCCTCCAAGCTACACCCCCAATCCTATTTTTATTCTTTATTTTGAATCAGGGTCTCACTAAGTTGTGGAGGGCCTCACTAAGTAGCTGAGGCTGGCCACGAACCTGCGATCCTCCTGTCTCAGCCTCCCAAGTACTGGGATTACAAGCGTATGCCACCACGCCTACCTAAGTGCAAATATTTTCAAAAAATAAAGGAATGGGAAGACTGGGCGTGGTGACCCATGCCTGTAATCCCAGTACTTGGGAGGTTGAGACAGGAGCATTGCTGGTTTGAGCCAGCCCCAGCAACCTAGCAAGACTCTCAGCAACCTGGTGAGACCCGATTTCAAAATTTAAAAAAAGCACCCCCAAATAAAAAGGCCTAGGGGTGTAGCTCAGAGGTAGGGTGCCCCTGGGTTCAATCTCCAGTAAAACACACACACACCTCAAAATAAATATTATCTAGATTTTCTCATTTCTTTAAATATCCCAATTAAAAATTATTTCACTGAATCTTGCAAAGTAGAAAGACACTTAATTGTGTAGTATACTTGTCCTTTGCAAAAAAAAAGACCTTCAAAGCACAAATAATAAAATTTAGAGTGGGGGTCTATGTTATGCTATGTTAAGGAGGGGAAAGAAGATTTTTGAAGAAGAGTTAGGATTCACTGTCTCCATTTATGGGGAAATGTGTGGCATTTGCCAAGGAATTACACACAGCAGACTGAACCCTTTTTTAGCTTCTAAATCAAAGTTGGGGAAATACATGGTTTGGAACCATCCCAGATATGTTTGAAGTTGCTCAGGGACCTTTAGGTGAAAGGTGGTGTGTAAATCCAAATACATATTCTTGTTATTTCATTACTGTTGTGATGAGTTGGGTTGTCAGGAACACAGACTGCTGGATGGAATCAGACTGGGAGCCTGAAGCGGAATGTATAGTCACCTAGAGATTGTATTTCACAGCTGTAAACACCCTAAAGAACTTCTGGCAGAGAACTGTCAGCTGTAAACTTACAACCTGCACAGGCAGCCAAGCTTTGTTTCTGGGGAAGAAAAACCTTTTGAAAAAAATGTTGCTCTTAATGTTTGGTTTCTGAGAGAATCTTATTTATGTATTTTTAGTAAACATGAGGGCAGAGAAGGGATTGAAAAGGAAGAGGGGCATATCAAAAGCACTTTGAAGGACCTGTAGATTTTTCTTTGTTTTGTTTTTTCCTCCTAACATGCCCATTTTCAGCTTCTTTATAAAATGAGCCATTTGGGTTGAAATAACTGGTGAAGTCATATTTATTGAGCACTAACTGTGTACTTGGGCTAAGATTGGTGTATTGGGGATATAGAATACATGTTTAAGGCTTGGTCCTTGATATTTTGGAATACCTATGAAAATGATAAGAGACCTTCCTTAGAAGAGGACTGGTCATTAAACATTGGGACATGTGGTTCAGAGGGCAGAGCAGGTGCATAACGAGGCTCTGAGAGGCTCCTGCTATTTTAGAAACAGAAATGCTCCTTGGTGAAAAGTTCCCCTTTGTCCTTTGTCACAACAGAACCACCAGAGGAAAGGAGGAGGCACGGAAGTTCTGCTCGCCTCCTGGGAAGTGACGGGAGCTTCCCCTGTGGTAGCAAGAGCATGCCTTGGCTTTGGCTGATCAGGTAAGGATGTGCCCGGAGACCCCAGATGGAGAGAAGCAGGCAGGAAAGGGGAAAACTCATCTCACTGGGGTTCTTTGTTCTTTCTAAACTGTGAAACTGAGGCTGTGTTCCTGGAGCTGATAGCTGCGGTCTTGCCTGCTGCTCACAGACCCTTTTTCAGACCTGGTGGAACTGTGTCTAAATTGGGGGTAGCAGCTCATGAGTGGTACCTGGGAGTTTCTGAGAGCCCCGGGCAGTTTTCAGCATTCTTTCTTCTCTGATTGGACCTGGGAAGCCTGTCCATGCAAGCTCGCTCCAAGCTGGTCAGATGAGGCTCTCTGCCCAGGCCAGGTGCCTGAGTTGGCACGTGGGACCCCATTCAGGGAGGTTTGCTGCTTCAGATCCCATCCCTTGAGGGCAACAGGGACATATACACAACAAGGCCCTGAACTTGCCTGTCTCACCCCATCTCCTTTCACAGGCTATTGAACAGCTGCAAAACACCCCATGGGGACTTGGGTGTCCTCAAGAGATGGCTGACATGCTCGTGAGAAAGCCAGTAATCATTCAGCTCATTCCTCATACACTCTTGCCCTGCCCTGAGCAGTCCCTGAAGGTGTGCCCACGTCTAGTCCCTCAGTCTTCCTCTGGACACTGCCCCAGTGTGCTGGAGCTCTCAAGGTGCCCACCCGAGAAACATCTCCCCACTTTTTTGTGTGTATGTGGTATGGGGGATTGAACTCAGGGGCATTGTACCTCTGAGCTACACCTCCAGCCCTTTTTATTTTGTGTTTTGAAACAGGGTCTCACTAAATCGCTGAGGGCCTTACTAAGTTGATGGAGCTGGCCTCTGTGATCCTCCTGTCTCAACATCCCAACTACTGGGATTACAGGCGTGTGCCACCACGCCCAGCTTATATCTCCCCACTTCTGAGCATGTGCCTCCACCTCATGCATTTACTTTGGTTCTGTGTACCAAGTGGCCTCATTTCTTTTCAGTACTCCCCTCTTTTTAGCAGCTTAGTTGTACCTTCCTCCTCCTTGCTGAATCAGAACCATACTTCCATCCTTGACTATTTTTTTAGACATTTGTTGAAATCTCTGCTCTGCTGACATCCCTGCAATCAGACATTTGTTCTTGTGGGCTGAAATCTTTTGAGTCCCTCAGCTGTCATTCGATGGAGTTTAGGACACAGTCTTATGGATGCATCACTCTGCCATGGTTAACCTGCTATACCACATATTGAAGACCTTGTCTGATTTATGTTCTATTAAAGAGTCCAAATTCATGCTCACTTTCAAACTAGCTGTGTGACCTTGAGTAAGGCCTTCAAACTCTCCAGGCTTCAGTTTCCCCCTTGTAAAGGCAGCAAAAAACCAATCAACCAACCAACCAAACAAACAAAACCCCTGTAAATAGCAAAGTAAGTGCCCATCTTGTTAATCTCATATTATTGTACGGCTGAAATGAGATTGGGTATGTGTGAATGCTCTGGAAAAAACAAAAGTGTGATAGAAATAGAAGGCATCATGAGTAAAACTAAGAAACAGAAACGTCTTTCAGCGGATGGAGAAGAGCCCCTTTCTCTCTAATATCCTGGCCTCCTCTATCTGATGAGCACAGCGCAGGGACCAGGTGTTCAGTAATAACCTTCTACTTATTTTGATCCACATTCCTTTCCTCTCATTTCAGCACAGCTCATCTCAGCATGACTTTTGGTTTCATCCCTGACATCCCCCTTGGATACCTTGTGGAAAGTAGAGGCTGTCACTAGTATTGTTTGGCCTCAGTTTGAGACCTCTCTTAAAATTTTTCGATTTAATTGCAAATTTATGTCCTAGCACTGTAAATCCACATCTTCCTGCATTGTCTGTTGGGCTATATTACTTGTATAAATCTAGAACAACAGTAGAGAGCAATAAAAATGAAATGCTAAGCACAGTCATAATTTTGTAACGTAAATCGTAGCTTGCTAGATCCATGACATTACAAGGCTTATACACACAACAGATTATTGTTGGGGTGAAATGGGTAGTATGAAGAAGTGCTTTGTAAACCATGAAAGTCTTTAACAAATATAAGGAATTGCTATCTTCTCTGTCCATCTATCTTTTCACGCCTCAGTTTGCTCAATTGAAAAGTGAGCTCTTGAGATTTCCAGTTCTTCTATCTTGGCAAAAGCTCACCATAGCCTGTCCTTCCCAATGATTGCAACTAAAGCGTCATGATAAAATTAAAACAAAACCCCCCAAATGACCAGCTACTTGAGAACACTGACAAGCCATATATACCATTGAACTAGGCACTCAACTACACAGTATGTCTGAAGAGGGACCCCAAATACTCTATAGCTCACCATCCTCATCTGCATGGTTTCTGTCCAGTGCCTGGAATGTTAACACTCTTGAGTTACCCTATTAATATTTAATTACAAATCAGTTCAGCAGAGGGGACTGAATCCTGTGAACAATCCCAGTGAGAAGCTATACTTTATCTGTCTTGTGGAACAAACACCAAATATGATCCTGTTTTTGCTTCTAGCTGAGAAATGCAATAAGATTTAAAAATCATAGAAGTAATAGTCTTCAATTACAAGCTGGTGGTGTAATTCCACCAAAGTGGACCATTTCCTGTTAAAAATAAAAAAGAAAACTTTTCAATGTGGTTTTTTAAAATAAAAATACTATTTTACACTGATAATATCCTGGCTTAGAAAGTTAGGGTTTTTTTTTCCTCATGGAAAAAGAGAATTTAAAGAATCCTAGAGCTTTCATATTTTAGGTAAGAATTAAGATAGTCAGTCTTTTTAAATTTTTTTTTGTGGTATGGGGGATGGATCCCAGAGGCATTCTACCTTTGTGCTACACCCCCAGCCCTATTTTATTTTTTATTTTGAAACAGGGCCTCAATAAGTTGCTGAGGGCCTCTCTAAATTGCTAAGGCTGGCCTTGATCTGCAATCCTCCTGTTTTAGCCTACCAAGTACAGGAATTACAGGCAGGTACCACCATGCCCGGCTAAGATATTCTTTTTAAGACTTGGCAATATTCTTTTATGTTTTTGTAAATCCAAGTGGTTTTATGCCCTCACCACATTAAAACTACAATATTCATAAGTGTTTCCAATCTTCTCTCCTATGTTGGAAAATGTTGAGGTGGCTTTTATTACTTATTGTACTCATTGGATAGAACTTTGTTTTCTTATTTATGTCAATGTGTTGACATTACTAGAAATTTAGAAGTTCTGTGAAAATAGAAGCTTCAAAACCATATGTAAGGTAGCGTCTCTGGAAATCAATTATGTTGTAAGAAGAAATAATAAGTGGCTTTTCTCTGTCTCCTAATCAAAGAAGAAAACAGAGTTCCAATTCTACATACTGCTTGGGAGTTCTCAGCATGCCAAATTTCAGGGCTTTGGTTTTATTTGTGCTTCATAGGTCACTATCAATAATCTGCCCTCCATCTCCTTGAGTGTGAGAATTAGCTTCAATGAATTGGAGCTCAGTTGTCTGGCTGCTCATGTTCTCAAAATGGCAAGCAAATTTATTTCCCTTCTTTGCTGTTATTTTTACTTAAGGCAACCTTTAAAAATAGATACGAGTCTTGCTTTAGCCATCAAAAAGACAGGTACATAAAACAGAAACTGGTTTTGCTACCAAACGGCCTATTTAACCAGAAGGAACATGGAAACCACTGATTTAAATATGATATTCCCTCACAAACACACCAGATGTTTTATATACCAAATCATCCCTTGGTGCTGAAATCTAGATCTTACTGACATCCAAATATTGCTATTACAAGTGCTGAAATATTCCCAAGTTTAACATGTGTAAGGAAACCAGACCTTTTCTTCAGATAAAACTATGCAATCTCAAACTAGCCAAAGAGCTATGATTTATTTCAGGGATGGCAAATGTGTGGTAAGGCATAAGAAAATACCATATGGCACAAGGTGTTTAGGTTATACTTAGCATGTTTGTTTTCAGAGGTTCAAACACCAGTAATTTGTGACAGGTGTGGGGTTTATGATTTAAAATAATTATAATTCAAGCCATTCATATCACAGCTTAAGGGATGACTTCATTTTTCCCAGTTACCATATGTCTTAGCCATGCAAATGAAAAGGAAAAAAAAACATCTGGTTGACCACTGTTGTCTTGCCTGTCATGCAGGACATGTGCTATTACATGTGCCTCTCATAAGGTTCCATGGGGACAGCAGCAGGGTGAATGGTTTCATATTTTACACAGCTGGTGCTTTTAGGACATAGCATCAATCTTAGCTCAGTAGCATGCTTATACCTTTGGGTTTTTATTGGGTCTTTGGTGATGAATTCCATTTTTGGATTATGCAAACATCTTTCTTGAAGCTCCAAGCGAGAGTAGCATATTTGTGTAACAGCATTTCTGCAGAATTTGACAGTTTATGGTTAGAAATGTGGCCTAGGGAGACGACAGTTCTCTGAAAATCCTGAGTGAGGATTTTTATATCTTAGTGCTAATACTGACTTCAGCAGCCTTGGGAAAAATTCACTAAGCTCTCTATATCTTTAGTTAATTCCTGGTAAAATGTAAAATGCCCACCAAATAATCATCCTGCCACTGGGTTCATCATTAGATGAAGGCTGTAATACCTATGCCAGACACTATTTACACAGCAAGTCACCCTCTCTTAAGGCATCTGTTTCTTAAGGCATAATTTATTTTAAAATGCATAGTTTGAGAATTATATCATAAATTTGGTAACCCATTTACTCAGTGTGATATCTCCCACTTGGTGAACTTAGTCATATGCCTGCCTGCCCAGGGGTCTGACAGCAAACCTGGGCATCATGAGAAGATTATATTTTTTTGAGCTCAGTGACCCATCCGCCGCTATGGTTAAGTCCATCTGTGAAGAAGTGTTTATTCAGGTGGAAGAGGCTTTACTCCTAATCTTAGTAAAGCACACGGGTCGCCACGACACAATCAACATCTCTGAACTTACATATTTTTTTACTCTTCTGAACTGAGGACAATTTCATCCCTCATTTTCCCTAAGTCTGTGCATTTCTTGAACAATGCCCAAGTAGAAACATTCTCATAATGCGAGGAATAACTAAAGTGGCAGCTTTCATTTCAGAGGCAGGTAGAGAGAGAAATGTGGATCCGCATAAATATATGAAAACCAAAAATTAAATTTTAAGTGAGCAGCAATGCAGAGCTTCGGAACATGTTTAAATAATGACTAATAAAAATACAGATGCATTTTTGGTTATCTTTTCCCCACTAGCAGTTACATAATGGGAAAAAAGGGGGGCTTTCTTTTTTTCCTTTTCTTTCCCCTCTGGATAATCAATTCTTTAAGAAGCTGTGAGAGTGGACTGTATTTTCTTTAGTCTCTGAATGCCAACTGGCACACTGGGGACAGTTAAATAATAAATAATAACAAATACTGAGTTTATTGACTCTTGAACCCTTGAATCAATCAATTAATCATGATATTATGACAAGATCAAGGGGATAAAATTCTAAAACTGACTATATGATGCAAATGGATAAATCTCCTAGCAGGAATAATTGCAAAGCATTTTGATCAAATAAAAAATGATTATCACTTATGCTCTTTGGGGTCCAATAACTTAAGATCATTTAAATGCTATAAAGCACACCCCTCCAGGATCTAATGATTTCCTAAACATCACTTGTTTGGATAAAGCAATGTAGTCCAATGCCCTGAAGACCGATGCCACAGACTCAGAGTGATGAGTGCTAGCTATGCTTTAAAAGATAATTTTCCTTTAAAATGCTCATTAACAACATATGATTTGGATACCCCTCATAATCAGTTTCCTCCATTTGCACTGAAATTGGCTTTCCTTTTCCCAGCACCTATTTGGTTGAGTACTAAAGTAAGAGTTTTTTTTTGTGTGTGAATATTTTGATCAATCTACAAGAAAACAATGTAGTTGGTACTAAGAAAAAGAGTGAGTCACCAGATGGAGAAAGAAGCCCTGGGTCAGAGCTTGCAATATACAGTAATGACACTCAGCCATTATAACCAGGACAAAGGTCTCCCACATGGCCACAAGACTCCAGAATGATCACTGCTGGAGGTGTATGCTGGCTGTTATGTTATGGGTTTGTTTTCTGGGTTCAGTTGCTCATCCCTTGAGGAGTGTACCAGATGTGCAGTCAGAACCCAGGGAGACTTCCCCAGGTCCTGGGGGGCTAATGTCCAGAGAACCCCATGAGTTTTGCCAGTGGATGTGGTCTTTCCAGTAGAATGCATAGAACAAAAGCAGCAACCACAAAAGAGAGCTTCATTTGGATAATTGAGATGCTGCCTTCACTAAATCTATTGTCTCTACGATTCTGGGGATGTCAGATTGTAAATCAGGGCATATGGAAGGCTCATTCTCACGGCCTCAAGAAGTAAGTATTCAGGGCCAGATGTAGTGGTGCATGTCTGTAATTCTAGTACTTGGGAGGCTGAGACAGGAGGATCACAGGTTCAAGGCCAACCTCAGCAACTTAGTGAGGTCTTCAGCAACTTAGCAAGAACCGGTTTTGAAAATAAAATAAAATAAGTCTGGGGGGTGTAGGTCAGAGGGAGAATGCCCCTAGGTTCAATCCCTAGTTAAAAAGAGAGAGAGAGAGAGAGAGAGAGAGAGAGAGAGAGAGAGAGAAAGAAAGAAGAAGAAGTAAGTATTCAGGGTTGAGATCTGGACATTCATTCATTTAACAACTATTTGCTGAAATCCACTGTATGCTAGATACTGTAGATTCAAAAAGAGATAGGATTTGATCATTGTACTTAGAAATTCATAGAACCATCTCTTAGACTTGAGTGGTACTTTCACATCCATTTTGTCCTTTAATCAATGAGCCACCCTGTAGAGGCTATATCATATTTTAAGACAAGAACAGTGCAGCTCAGAGAGATGAAGTGGTTTTGCCTCACATCCTTGAGTTAGTGGCAGGAAATGAACTTAAAAGAGTTCTCCTGCCCTGTGGTCTGGTGTTCTTTCTTCTAAATCATGCATATCTCCCTCACTCTGATTCTTGATTTCCTCTTCCATAAATTAAGGTGGAGAGACCAGTTTGTCAAATTCTCCCCTCTCTCTAAACAGTCTGTGTTTTCTGTATAACCAGAATTTGGATACAAAGAATTAGACAGGACTTTAATTTTAGTGATTCATCAACCCCAAACATCTTGGGACTTTGGTAAGTTGATAGGCACAATGTCTTCCCAATCCTGGGGCCCCTCAGTTCCATTGGCAAATTTATCCCTGAGGGTTTCTAAGTATTAGTCTTCTATGACCTGCCAGAAGTGCTATTAAGAGGTGGGTCTGGTTCTCATCCGGGTGTGGAGGTGCACATCTGTAATCCCAGAACTTGGGAGGCTGAGAAAGGAGGATCGTGGGTTTGAAGTCAGCCTCAGCAACTTAGTGAGACTCCGTTTCAAAATAAAAAAAAAGATGGGGGCCTGGTTCTGAAAACCCCTTGTCCCCTCGTTCTATAGTTTATTCTTTGTAGCTACAAAAGCACTTTTCCAGGTTCACAGTAATTGGGCGGTTAGCTGACAGTGTTTGCCAGGGATCTCAAGTTAGGATGAGGTCATCCTGGAGGAGTGAATACAGTATGACTAGCATCCTTATAAATAAAGGAAATGTGGAGGCTAGGCTCAAGATGGAGGACGGCATAGACACAAAGCAAGGGGCCCTGTAAGAAATAGACCGGAAGAACTCTCCCTTAGCCCTTCTGAGGTAAGCAAACAAGGAGGGAACAAGTAACAAGTTCTTATCATCTGTAACAGAGCTAACAATCTCTGATCCATAGAAATGGTGCATTTACATAAACTGAGCCGCCGGCAGGCACAGGGCAAGCCGACAGCCAGGGCTGTTCCAGAACTTCCCCCCATCCACTGCCCGGGAAGCGTCAACACCAGTGGGGCAGACAAAGCCCATGCACATGACCCAACCCACCCCCAACCCAGCATCGGGACTATGCCTGCACCCCAGAGCGTCGCAGGGTCCCCAACATCCCCACAGAAGTGCCTGGGCCCAACCGAGTGGGGATCACCAAGCTCCGCTGCGGGAGCGAACCCACGCGCAGCCACCTAACCCCACTCGCAGCCCGTGCTGGTGCCAGTGGACTGTGCAGGTCCCAGACATTCCAGTCTGCTGAGGTGGCACAGCCTGGTGACAAAGTAAGGGCTATGTGCCTGCTTGGCGGGTCACCACTGTCCCCCACCCCCTGCCTCTGGGGGTGTTCTTGAGGCCAAATCACAGACCTCTTCCTCCCCCCAACCAGCACCAGTGTTTATCCACCTTGAGCGGTACTGAGAACAGCTCCATCCACCTTAACTACACAGCCCATACAGTCCAGATCTCAAACTGCCGCAAAGAGCCAATACTAACGAATATCACCACTGGTACAGCATAGCCACAGCCACCAAGTCAGAGCCAAAGGTCTGGCTTAGGCCAGAGAGCATCCCCCCAGATGTAGCATGGGGAGCAATATGAACTGGACCCCAGAATCAGGGATACCTTCAACCAGGAACTGCTAGCAGGCTCTCCTTGCAAAACAGTACAGTTTCTGATACAGACCCAGTGGCAGCAACACAAGCCCAAGCTACAAGGGGGCCGCCTCAGGTTGCAGAGAAACTGAGGACCACAGCTCCAAGGCCCATGCCACCACGGACCTGCACCAGCGGGGTCCGTGCAGCCTGAGCAGTGTCTCCAGGTTCTCGCTCTAGCACACCCCTCCTGGACACAACAAAGGGGGAGTGGAACCCAACATAAGCATGGACCCCAAGGTGCTCTTAGGTCATGCAATCAGGATCACTGGGCCTACTGACAGGGAGAGGATCTTCTCTCTCCCCCACCCACATAGCATCAAAGCTACCTGGCCAAGGAAGAATTCACAAACCTTAACTGAACCAGAGAGGAGTTGAGAGAAGACTCAAATGAGCTCAAATTGACCCACCTAGATCCTGCTCCCTAAAGGACAAAGGAAACACAATCTCTATCAAGCCAGGACAACAGAGGCCCAATAACCATTTAGAACAGAACAGGATTCCTTTTATGAAACCTCACTACCAACAAAATCAAGTCTTCAATCTAAGAAGATGAAAAAAGAAAGATATATCTCCCTTAAAATTTGTGTTAATTTAAAAAATCTTTCAAACCTTTTAAAAAACTTTTAAATCTATTTTTCTATTCTTTTTCTTTTTAAAATTGTCTTCTCTAATAAATACTTACTCTTATTTCTCTGTTATTGGTGGTGTTGGGGGGATCTCTCCTGGTTTCACCATTTTGTTGGTTAGATTGATCTCTTTCTTCTCCTCCCCTTTCGTATACTTTTATCATTATCTAACATTCATTTTAATCCATTTAGTTGGGTTTTTCACTCTGTTGTTTTCTTTCTCTTTTCATACTGTTTGTTTATGGGCTACTAGGCTTGTTCGAGGTTTCTTCTCTTTCTCCATAGGGCCATCTCTCCATGTAGATGGGTCTGTCTATAGGTTACCTTACAGCCTGGTTCCATCTAAGTCTTTACCTTTTCTTATACTTTTGTTCTATCTCACTCTCCTCTTCTCAAACCTTCATGTCTTTATAGATGGCACCACAGTAATTATTCTCTCCCCTTCTGATTCCTCTCTGTTTTGGACTATCCCAGTTATAACATCTTCTCCCTAACCCTAACTCTACAAAACAATAGTGTCCACCCGGACATAAATTCCCAAGCTGGAGTGAAAACTCTGAACTCCAAAGATAGGGCATCAAGAAACAAATACTCTGAGCCGGGCATGGTGGCGCACGCTTGTAATCCCAGTACTTTGGGAGGCGGAGACCGGAGGATCCGGGTTCGCGGCCAGCCTTAGCTCTCTTGCTCTCTCTCCCTCTCTCTGTCTTTCTCTCTCTCTACTTAGTGAGGCCCTCCACAACTTCGTGAGACCCGGTTTCAAAATAAAGTATAAAAAATAGGGCCGGGGGCATAGCGCATAGGTAGAACGCCCCTGCGTTCACTCCCCGGTACCGCAAAATAAATAAATAAATAAATAAATAAATAAATAAATAAAGGACTCAGTTTAAAAAAAAAAAGAAACAAATACTCTGCAGCCAGTCCCACCAAATATAGAACAGGCCAGAGGATAACACACCAAATTCCATCCATACACCACAGTATACTGACGGCAAGCCCTGAGAGAAGAGGCACATCTCCCTACGAATTGGAAGGAAGTCTGAAAAGAGCGGGTGTTTTAGACAGCATGCCCAGTATAAACAAAACACCCAAATTGAAGGTGGACCACCCTCCTGAATAGTCAATAAATCCTGTCCAGCTCACATGGCAGCCTAAAGGAGATAACCAGGCAAAGCAGACTCTTAAATATGCCAGTCATGCCAGACCAGACGATATATCCACTTAAAGAGGCAGTGAAGGCTGAGGTTAAACAACAAATTATAAAAAAGCAGATTATTAGAAACTAATTCATACTTTGTCAAAAGCCCCAAGACCCCTAAAATATGAGGAAAAAGTCCACCAAAACACAACTAATCCTCACAACCTCACAACAACAGGACCCACTGAAACAGAGGTGCAGAGGATGCAAGACAGATAATTCAGAATTTGGATATGCAATATGATCAGTGACCACAAAAAGGAAATCAGGGTGAGCATTCAGGAAATTAAGAACTATGTCCATAAACAGTAAGAGAAAATATGAATGAATTGAAAGAGTCAATAAACAATTCCACTGAAGCTATCACCAATAGAATAGATCACATGGAAAACAGGGTCTCAGCCATAGAAGATAGTACATTCAAAACTGAAAATATAGTCATTAATTTAGTAAAAACAACACAATAGCAGGATCTGAACATACAAGAGCTTTGGGATAATTTTAAAAGAGCAAAACCAAGAGTAATTGGCATTGAAGAAGGCATAGAAGCCCAGCCAAAGGGAATTAAGAATTTCTTCAGAGAAATAATATCAGGAAATTTCCAATCTTGGGTCAAGATGAGGACGTCCAAGTACACGAAGCATCCAGAACCCCAATCAGACAAGACTAAAGAAAGAACATTCCCATACTACATTATAATCAAAATGTGCAACATTGAGACTAAGGAGAGAATCCTAAGAGTCGAGAGCAAAAAGACCAGCTAACATTCAGAGGTAAAACAATAAGAATTACACTAGATTTCTCAACACAAGTACTGAAAGCCAGGAGGGCATGGAGTGATGCACTTCAAGCTCTTAGAGAAAACTACTTCCAACCGAGACTACTATATAGAGCAAAGCTATCCTTCAAAATTGATGGAGAAATAAAAACCTTCAAAGATAAGCAGAAGTTAAAAGAATTCATGATGGCCGGGCATGGTGGTGCACACTTGTAATCCCAGTACTTTGGGAGGCGGAGACTGGGTTCACGGCCAGCCTCAGCTCTCTCTCTCTCTCTCTTTCCCTGTCTCTCTCTCTTTCTCTCTCTACTTAGTGAGGCCCTCCACAACCTCATGAGACCCGGTTTCAAAATAAAGTAAAAAAAGTAGGGCCGGGGGTGTAGCGCGGAGGTAGAACGCCCCTGGGTTCAATCCCTGGTACCGAAAAAAAAAAAAAAGAATTCATGATGACTAAACTGGCACTTGAGAGAACACTCAAAGAAATGAACCACAAAGAAGAAATGAAAAACAAACATCCAAACCAAAGAAGGAATGAATACCACCAGATGAATAACTAGCTAAGGAGAATCATTATTGTCTCAAATAAAAAACCTAAGTCAAAATGACAGGAAACAAAAATCGAATAACTAGCTAAGGAGAATCGTTATTGTCTCAAATAAAAAACCTAAGTCAAAATGACAGGAAACAAAAATCATCTCTCCATAATAACACTGAACATCAATGGTCTCAACTCCCCAGTTAAAAGACATCATCTAGAAAATTGGATTAAAACTCATAATCCTACTATATGTTGCTTGCAAGGAATGTAAATTATAGGGAGAGAGATTCATAAATTGAAGGTGAAAGGATGGAAAAAGTTTTCCATGCAAATGGAGACAGAAGACAAGCAGGGGTGGCTACCCTCATATCTGATACAACAGACTTCAAGCCAAAACTTGTCAGAAGAGGCAAAGATAGACACTTCTTACTGATAAAATGAACAATCCGAAATGAAAACATAACCATGTTAAATATTTATGCCCTTAATATTAGTGCATAAACCTATGTAAAGCAAATTCTTGTTGACTTGAAGACCCAGATATACCCCATTATACTAATCCTAGGAGACTTCAATATATCTCTTACATCAATAGATCTGTGTCCAGACAAAAGATTAGTAAAGATACCTCAAACCTAAAGAATACTATAAACCAATTGTACCTAACTGACATTTTCAGAACATTCCACCCAACAACAGCCAAATACACATTCTTCTCAGCTGCCCATGGAACCTTCTCCAAAATATATCATAGTTTAGGCCACAAAACAAGCACCAGAAAGTTCAAAAAATCAATGTAATTCCTTACATCCTCTCAGATCATAATGGACTGAAAGTAGAGATCAATAACAAGAAGATCCAGAGAAACTACACAAATACATGGAGATTGAATGCTACATTATTAAATGAAGACTGGATCAAAGAAGAAATAAGGGGAGAAGTTTTAAAAATTCCTAGAAACAAATGAAAATAAAGACATAACATATCAAAATCTATGGGATGCCCTGAAGGCAGTGTTAAGAGGAAAATTTGTTGCATTAAGTGCCCACAAAACAAAAACAGAATGGAAAAGCAGGAACAAACTAATCCCAATGCCAGTAGAAGGTAGGAAATAATCAAAATCAGAGCAGAAATTTATTAAATAGAAAACAAAACAAAAAAATCCAGAAAATCAACAAATCTAAAAGCTGTTTTTTTTTGTGTGTATGGTACTGGGATTGAACCCAGGGGCATTCTACCTCCGGGCTACACCCCTAGTCCCATTTTTTATTCTTTATTTTGAAACAGGGTCTCACTAAGTTGTGGAGGGCCTCACTAAGTAGCTGAGGCTGGCTGCAAACCTGGATCCTCCGGTCTCAGCCTCCTAAGTACTGGGATTACAAGCGTGTGCCACCATGCCCGGCCAAAGAGTTGCTTTTTTTTTTCTTTTTTTTTTGCGGTATTGGAGATTGAACGCAGGGGCCAGGGGCGTTCTACCTCCGCGCTACACCCCCGGCCCTATTTTTTTTTATGCTTTATTTTTGAAACTGGGTCTCACGAAGTTGCAGAGGGCCTCACTAGGTAGAGAGAGAAAGAAAGAGAGAGAGAGAGAGAGAGAGAGAGAGAGAGATCGCGCGTGCGCGCGTGCGCGCTGAGGTTGGCCATGAACCTGGATCCTCCGGTCTCCGCCTCCCAAAGTACCGGGATTACAAGCGTGCGCCACCACGCCCGGCTCAAAAAGTTGCTTTTTGAAAGGATCAATAAGATTGACAAACTCTTAGCCAACCTAACAAAAAGAACAGACCCAAATCTCAAGTATAAGAGATGAAAATGAAGATATCACCACAGATAATGTGGAAATACAAAACATCATTAGAAACTATTTCGAAAACTTATACTCCAATAAAATAAAAAACCCAGAGGAAATTGACAAATTCTTAGACATCTGCAACTTACCTAAACTGGAAGAGGACAGAGAAAACCTAAACAAACCAATAGGTAGCAAAGAAATTGAAAGAGCAATAAAGGGTCTCCCATCAAAGAGTCCAGGCCCAGATGGATTCCCAACTGAATTCTACAAGACCTTCATAGTAGAACTAACTCCAATACTCCTCATATTATTCCGTGAAATAGAAAAAGAAGAAAAACTACCAAATTCATTCTATGAAGCCAGCATCACCTTAATCACCAAACCAAATAAAGATACCATGAAAAAAGAAAGTTATAGACCGATATCACTGATGAAAAAATTCTCAACAAAATATTAGCAACTCACATTCAAAAAAATAATCCATCATGGCCAAGTAGGCTTTATTCCAAGGATGCAAGGCTAGTTCAACATTTCCAAATCAATAAATTTAATTCACCACATTAATAGAGCTAAGAACAAAGATCACATGATTATATCAGTAGATGCAGAAAACGCATTTGACAAAATCTAACACGCTTTCATGATAAAAATGCTGAGGAAGTTAGAACTAGAAGGAACCTATCTTGACATCATAAAGGCTATATACAACAAACCCAAAGGCAACATCATTATGAATGGGGAAAAATTGACACAATTTCCATTAAGGTCAGGGACAAGACAAGGATGCCCACTGTCACCACTCCTATTCAACACAGTACTCAAAACCCTAGCCTCATCAATAAGACAGGAGAAAGGAATCAAAGGAATACAAATAGGGAAAGAAGAACTGATGTGGATGACATGATCCTTTAAACTCATTGAGAAGACTTCTAGAGGTAACAAATAGTTTCAGCAAAGTAGCAGGATACAAAATCAACCTACAGAAATCAAAAAAAGATAAAATACGTAGGAATGAATTTAACCAAGGAGGTGAAAGATCTCTATAATGAAAATTATAAATCACTAAAGAAGGAAATTGAAGAAGATTTTAGAAGATGGAAAGACCTCCCATGCTCTTGGATAGGCAGAATAAATATAATCAAAATTACCATTCTACCAAAAGCTATCTACACTCTACACATTCAATGCAATCCCTATCAAAAATCATCATCATTTTTTCACAGACCTAGAGAAATCAGTCATAAAATTCATATGGAAAAACAAATAGTCACAGCAATTCTCAGCAATAAGAACCATGCCAGAGGCATCACAATACCAGATTTCAAACTGTACTACAAAGCAACAGTAATAAAGACAACATGGTATTGGCACAAAAACAGAGACATGGACCAATGGAACAGAATAGAAGACTCAGAAACAAAGTCCCCATATATAGCCAGTTGATCGTTGATAAAGGTGCCAAAGATATACACTGGAGAAAGAGCAGCCTTTTCAACAAATGCTGTTGGGAAAACTGGCTATCCATATGTAGGAAAATGGAACTTAACCTTAACCTCTCACCCTGCACAAAAGTCAACTCAAGATGGTTCAAAGACCTAGACATTAGACCTGAAACTTTGAAACCTCTGGAAGAGGGTATAGGACCAACACTCCAACATATAGGTTCAGGTAGAAACTTTCTCAATAAGACCCAAAAGCTCAGGAAATTAAAACAAGAATCAATTAATGGTATAGCATTAAATTAAAAACCTTCTGTGCAGTAAAGGAAACCATCAAAATCTTACAAGGAGAGCCCACAGAATGGGAGATCTTCACCACCAACCCATCTGACAAAGGTCTAATATCTAGAATATATAAAGAGATTAATAAGTTTAAAACTAAAAAAACAAATAACCCAATTAAAAATGGGCAACTGAACTGAATAGAAACTTTTCAAAAGAAGAAATACAAATGGCCAGCAAATGTATGAAAAAAAATGTTCAACATCTTTAGCAATCAGAGAAATGCAAATCAAAACTACACTGAGATTCCATCTCTCTCCAGTTAGGATGGCAATCATCAAGAACACAAATAATAATAAATGCTGGAGAGGATGTGGGGAAATAGGAACCCTGTTACACTGTTGGTGGAACTGTGAACTAGTACAGCTGCTTTGGAGATCAGTATGGAGATTTCTCAGAAGATTGGGAATGGAACTACCGTATGACCCAGTGATAGCACTCCTGAGCATATTCCCAAAGGAAATGAGATAAAAATATTATAATCAGACTTGCATATCCATGTTCATAGCCGCACAATTTACAATAGCCAAACTATGGAATCAGCCTAGATATCCATCAATGGATGAACAGATCACAACATTTTGGTGTATCCACACAATGGAATTTTACTCAGCCATAAAGAAGAACAAAATTACACCATTTGCAGGAAAATGGATGGAACTCAAGAATATTATACTGAATGAGTACACCCAGTCCCAAAGAACAAGTAGATGTATGTTCTCTCTTATATGTGGAAGCTAGAGAGATATTCAGAAGTAAGGGCAACATCAGATAGATGAGCAAAGACTCCAGGGGAGTGGCTGAGGGTGATTAGGGAAGGGAGGGAGGAGATGAAGTCATAAAGAATGCATAGTAGAAATGCCACTAATGTTTACAAATTGCCAATTTCAATCTCAAAGACTTACGGGATGAGGGTGAGGAAGGGGGGACCCTGTGGGGAGGGCAACAAGAGTTGTGTGCATGTATTTTTCTAACACTCTGTACCCCAATATGATGTAAAATTATAATGCACCAAAAATGGAAGAAAAAAAAGTAAGGAAATTTGGTCACACATACCCTCTCACGGAGAAAGCCTTGTGAAGATATAGGCAGAGATTGGGGTACAACAGCTGAAGGCAATGAGCACCAAAGTTTGCCTGCAAACCACTGGAAGCTATGAGAGAGGTATGGACACATGATTTACACAGAACAGTGACCTGAGGCCAGAGGCCATTAAGGGGGCTCTATTTCTTTTCTTTTCTTTTTTTTTTTGCGGTACCGGGGATTGAACGCAGGGGCGTTCTACCTCCGCGCTACACCCCCGGCCCTATTTTTTTATGCTTTATTTTTGAAACCGGGTCTCACGAAGTTGCAGAGAGCCTCACTAGGGAGAGAGAGAGAGAGGGACAGGGAGAGAGGGGGGGGAGAGAGAGAGAGGAGAGAAGAGAGATAAATCACGCGCGCCCGCGCATGCGCGATGAGGTTGGCCGCGAACTCGGATCCTCCGGTCTCTGCCTTCCAAAGTACTGGGATTACAAGTGTGCACCACCACGCCCGGCGCTCTATTTCTTGAATAAAAAATTAGAACATGGTTCAACAGGGGCTAATGTAGTAATGAACACAATAAGACAGGATATTTAAATTGGAGTCATTTAGAAACATTTATGGAATCTGTACCTATTGGCTACGCCAGAAAGAGAAAATTAAAGTGTGCGCCAGGACAATGCCAGTTGGAATGGAGAGAGGGGGGGCATTTATGAAGAACAAACGATAGAATAGATACTGCATTTAATATGGAAATGAGAAAGAAACAGGAATCAAAGGTGGCTTCTGGATATTTTATTTGCCCATAAAGATAACAGCAGGTGGAAATGGGAAGATAAGGGGGGGAAAAAGTAATCAATTTCCTAAGAATGCTAAAGGGTTCAGTTTTGGAGATACTGAGTTTGATGTATTCATAAAAGATATCTAGGGAGACAGAACTATGGGTAGTAGAAAATACCAATATTTTCTGAGCAGAAGCTCAGAAGGGATACTTAGAAATAATAATTATAACAAAAACAACAAAGTAATATCAATCTATTGAACCCTTATATTGTGCCTGACATGGTCCCCTGTTGTGTATTATTTCATTTAGTTCTTTCAACAATCACTTGAAAGAAGCATTATCTTTATTTGATACATGCAAAAACAAGCAGTTATACAGCTAGTAGATGAATTGGGGTTTTCATTGAGTCTGCCTGCCTTGGAGCCCGTGTTCTCAACTTGTCCCTTCTGCTATCACTGCAGGCATATTCTGTCCTGGGAGCTGCATGCTAGATGAGGCCAGTCAGTGCTCCCATGGAGGGAATCCATGTATGTCTGCTAAAGAACAGAATGAGGCTCTGGACAACACATAGGTTAGCTAGTAGGGAGGAAGGGGTTGCACAGTTGATTGAAAGATGCCACCAAATAGTAGGTACCACTAATACGGACCTAGGACAAAACTTAGAACAGAGTCAGCTGCTACTATGTATGGTAGGAGACACAGCAGCCTTTTCCTGGCTTCAAGGACAAGTTTCCTTAGTCATTATGTCCCACAAAGGCCCCCACTGAAGATGGTGGTCATTCCTTTGAGTATCAAGTCCCCCCAAGGCTCTGTGTGTGTGTGTGTTTTGGTACTGGAGATTAAACCCAGAGGTTCAATTCTACCTCCAAGCCACACCTCCCAGTCCAATTTTATTTTTTATTTTGAAACAGGGTCTTGCTAAGTTGCTTAGGGACCTCACTAAATTGCTGAGGCTGGCCTCGAACCTGCGATTCTCCTATCTCAGTCTTCCAAGTACTGGGATTATGGGTGTGTGTCACCAGTCTGGCTTCTTCATGGGTCTTATAAGGTGGCATGTACTTTCTTGCCCTTTCCCACAGCCCTAAAACTGTCTAGAAGATCTACTACCTGCCTATCTCCCCCAGGGAAAGAAATGGTTAATCAAATAACTCTAGCACTTTTCTAGAGAATGGGAGAATTGAAAGTTGATTTTTTAGATCAGGTTTCCTGGTTTATATTATGAAGTCCCAAGCTTTAGACCTGCCTGACATCTATTTCTGCATTCTTTAATCCACCATCTGGGCTAACAGAATTAAATACACATCAAGTTCCTTGAGAAATTAAAATAAAAGAGTGGCACTCACTTTTGCTACTCCTCTAATCTCCTATTTTTGATATGAAGGTGCGTGAACTCACTCTCTGTGCTTCTTTGATCCTGGAGATGTTGCTGGTAATAAGCATGGTGGCAAATTCCCTCATTCCTTGTTCAAGGGAAGAGCTGAAGTAGACACGTTAGTCTCAGGTGTTGCCTGAATGGGATGATTTAGATGCACATTTTAGCAACTCTCTTTTGGAACTCAGATTCAACCTTCTTAAGACTTTTCCACTGACACGTTTTCCAGAAATGGGTCCTGGAAGTCACTTTATCCAAAAAGAGGGTTTTCTTCTTACAAACTTATTTACTCTCAAGGCCTATTTGTTAGAAAAGCACTCTCGTTTTCTTTTGATTCAATTACTTTATATAGCCTAGGGGCCTGTTTGCTCAAAGTGAGACCCCTAGGAGCTTGTAAGATATGTAAAATTTAGGTATTCACCTCAGACCTACTGGATCAGAATCTAACTTTTAAAATGATCTCAGGGGATTGGTATGCACATTTATATTTGACTAGCATGGTTCCAGAGGCCAGAGGATCCAAGTTCAGTAATAGGAGAAATTAGAGTATTCTGGCAACCAAGTTTAACCAACACAAGTTTACTAACTTTCATTTCACCACTAGATTTTCTATCTCTAAAACATGTGTATCTGTTAGTATTCTTGCAGCCATAATCTAAAAAGCCGACCACATAACTTAGAGGAAAGAAGATTTATTTTCTTACGGGTTTGGGCTCAGACCACGTGAGGCCAGGCACCGGAGATCTCAGGTCATGGCAACAGGAAGTGGAGGGAGAGCACATGGGCTGTGGCCCTCACATCATGAAGGCCAGAAGCAAAAGAGAGAGCAAAACAGCGAGAGAGTGAGAGGGAGCGCATGCATGTGAGCAGGGGGAGGAGGGGCCATATATAATCTCCAAGGTCACACCCCCAGGGATCACCTCCTCCAGCCACACCCTACTGGCCTGCCTTGTACCACCCAGGTAAATCCATCACAATGGATTTATCCACTTCTGGGATTATAACCCTCAAGACTCGATTATATCAATTCCAAACACCAATTTTATGAGCTCTTCAAGGCGCCATTCTATATCTAACAATAACATTCCACCCCTCGCCCCTGAAGAGCTCATGCCCAGCTCAGAATGAAAAATGCATTTAGTCCTCTCCAGGAGTTCCCATAGTCTTAACAGTTCCAGCATTGCCAAAAACTCCCAAAGCCCAAACTCTCCTCTGAGACTCAAGTTGAACTCTTGTTTGCCCCTGTAAAAGACAATGAAGATCAAAATAAAAAGCAAGTTACATAAATCCAATATACAATGGCAAGGTGTAAACATTTGCATTCCCAAAGGGAGGAATAGGGCCATAGAAAGAAGGATGGGACCAAAACAGTAACAAAAGCTGGCAGGGCAAGCATTTGATCTTGCAGCTCCACTTCTGGCATCCATGGCACATGGTGGTGAGACGTGCTCTCCAAGGGGCCTTGGCAGCCCTGCCCCTGTGGCTTGGCTGATTGAAATGGGTGGTTTACTGCCTCTTTCAGCCTGGCTCCGTGGCTCACAGCTAGCAGCCTTTCCTTACAGTTGTTCCACGTTTCTGGTGTTTCTAAATCTTGGGGTTATTTTTTGCACTCTTGGCTTAACTCTCACAGCTTCACAGAGTGCCCCATTTCGGCCTGCTTGCAGGGATTCCGACACTGATACACATTTCCTGGCTTCCCAGGCCTTCTTTTGAAATCTGGGGGGAAGCCTCCATGGCCTACTTTTTCTAGCAAAGTCAGCATTACATGGACTCTGAGATGGGCCACCATCAGAAAAGGTAGTCATGCCCTCCTTAATCATTGCCGCTAGGGCCTTTTTAATCACAGCCACTGGGCCTGCTCCATCCAGGCCGCCAATGGCCCCAAGTCCATCTGGTCTGCCCCTGGTCCCAACTTCATATGTGGGGCCCCTGGTCCCAATTCCATCTGCCGCCTCCAACATGGCCATTGCTGGCCCCGCCTCCATCATGGCCACCACTTCCTTCTTCCTTTCAGCCATCTTTCTTCCTTCCATGACATCATCTCTCTGGCTGCAGTTTTACATATGCCTTTCTGGCCAAACTGCAAATCTTTAAAGTCTCTCTGCTTTACTTTCTACTCCCGAAATTCAGTGTACATTTTGCTGAACATGGACATCAATATCCAAGATGCAGTTTGGATATTTTGCTGTTTTGAGATTTCCTCTACCAGTTTAGTCAGCCCATCGTCTTTAAATTTGGCCTCACGCAGTTTCAGGACACAGACAAAATGTGGGTAAGTTTTTTGCCAGAGTGTAACACATGTGGCCTCTATTCCATTTCCCTATGGAGTCATCTTTGCCCGCCATAATCTCCTGAGCACAGTCTCTACTGGCTGCCTTTCTAGCCACATTCTGGCCCTTATTTCCTCTCACAGATTGTGACTCCAAAGAGTCACAATCAACATTGTCAGACTTAGATATAGCAGGAACCTCACTTCTCTGGTACTATTATATGTATTTGTTGGCATTCTTGCAGCCATAATCTAAAGATCTGACCGCATAATTTAGAGGAAAGAAGATTTATTTTCTTACAGTTTCAGGCTCAGTCCATGTGAGGCCAGGGACAGTGGATCTCAGGGCATGATGACAGGAAACAGAAGGAGAGCATGTGGGCTGTACCCCTCACACCACGGAGGCCGGAAGCAAGAGAGAGAGAGAGAGCAGGGGGAGGAGGGGCCATATATAATCTCCAAGGCCCCACCCCCAGGGATTACCTCCTTCAGCCACACTCTACCAGCCTACCTGGTACCACTCAGGTAAATCAATTACAATGGATTTATCCACTTCTGGGATTACAACCCTCATGACTGGACCATAACAACCCTGAATATTAATAAATGAGCTCTTTAGAGGACATTTTATATCTAACTATAACAACACATTAATACTCTTTCCTTCTTATCACCTTTCATGATAAGATAATCACATAATCCAGAACTTCCTAGAACCCTTTTTGCAAGCAAGTAACTAGATATCAGGTTTGTACTTTGAGGATGTGATTTGGATATCCAGATTTGTGGTTTCCTATCAAATGTCTAAAATTCTATCGAACTGTTATGTTTAGATACAGAATGTCCCCTGAAGAACTCATGTATTAATGTTCAAAATTGATGTGATTAAGTCATAAGGGCTATAATCTCATCAGTGGTTAAATCCATTGTAATGGCAGGTGGGTGTGGCTGGAGAAGGTGGTTCCCTGGAGTGTAGCCTTAGGAACCGTGCTTTTGTCTTTGAGTCCCTTTGCTTGCATTCTCTTGCTTCTGGCCTCCATAATTTGAGAGAAGAGCCTTGTTCTCTCTCCTCTGTGCTTCCCACTGCCAAGCCCTGAGATCCATAGACCCCAGCCTTACATGGACTGAACCGGAAATTTCCAAAAACTGTGGGCAAATAAATCTTCCTTCCTTTAAATTGTGTGGTCATGTTTTTGGATTATAGCAGTGAGGATGTTGACCAAGACACAAAGACACCAGGTAGTTCTTAAAGACCCATGGCAAATTCTTTCTGAAAAGTAAAAGAATATGTTTTATGGTTAAGCAACTAAAATTAGGCTCAGTCTGTGATTGAAAACAACGCAGCCTAATCCTTTTGGCTCCAGATAAATTTATAGGACTTGAGATATGGATCAACAGCTGAGAAACCAACATCTACTAATTACAATATAGTGAATAAACAAGGAAAACCTATGGGTACCAGATTGAGTGCAACTGTAATATAAAGGAAGGTGAATCCCAAGATACAAATGTCAAATATTAGGCCGGGTGTGGTGGCGCACGCTTGTAATCCCAGTACTTTGGGAGGTGGAGACCGGAGGATCCGGGTTCGCGGCCAGCCTCAGCTCTCTCGCTCTCGCTCTTGCTCTCTCTCTCTCTCTCTCTCTACTTAGTGAGGCCCTCCACAACTTCGTGAGACCCGGTTTCAAAATAAAGTATAAAAAATAGGGCCGGGTGTGTAGCGCAGAGGTAGAACACCCCTGGGTTCAATCCCCGGTACTGCAAAAAACAAACAAACAAACAAAAAACAAAATGTCAAATATTGAGTGGGTTGACAAGAAAAGTGGGTTCCATGCATATGCCCCTGGAAAAACCAAAGGCTAAGATACTGCTATGATTTTTCTGTATAGACAACAAAGAAAAGGGGACTAAAATTTAAAAGAGACCGGAAAAAGGAATAAGAATTTTAAGATTGCATTTTTCACTGGATTTATCAAGATTTACATACCACAAAGGCTGGAAGAAGTCAGAGTATCAGTCTGACACAATCTTACAGGGGTCCTAGTCTTCTGAGTAAGTTTCTGTGGCTCTGCCAAGAGAAACTCCTCACTTTTTAGTCATTTGTCTCACACAGAATAATGTCAAAACTACACATAGTCGCATAAATGCCAGTGTTGTCAGGAACACATCTTACAAGATGAGAATATCTTTGTGATTTTTGTGTTTTGATGAATCTGTTGTTTAAAACGTTCCTTAAAGAATATCAAATACTTTAAGGCTCTGAATAAAGAATGTTTTCTTTTTTTTTACAATTGACCTACTTTTAGGGGAGTAGAATTCATAAGAGGCCTTGTGAAAATTTAGGTTCATATAATTAAAGTTAGCTTGTAAATAAAAGCTAAAACTCAGAAACCTTGTGACCTGCAGGTTTTTTAAAATATTTTTATTGGTGCATTACAGTCTCACATCATAATGTAGTTCATAGTGATAGACATACATGCACACAGCACTTGGTGGGCTTTCCTCCAGCTCCCTCCCCATTCCCTCAATTCCTCATACAGGCATTGGTATTCTCACATATGTACATAATGTCAATGGAAGTGATTCCTTCATTGATTCCCCCCCACCACTGCAGTTTCTCCTCTATTATCTGGAGTCCTTCTGGTATCCCGATTACTCCCTAGCTTCTGCATATGAGAGAAAACATATGACCCTTCATTTTCTGTGACTGGCTAATCTCACTGAGCATAATGTTCTCCAGGTCCATCCATTTTCCTGCAAATGATATTGTTTTCTCCTTGATTGCGAGGTAGAATTCCATTGTGTGGATATTCCATAATTTTGTGATCCATTCATCTGTTGATGGACACCTAGGTTGGTTCCATAATTTGGCTATCGTGAATTGTGCTGCTGTAAACATGGATATGCATATATTACTCTTATATTCTGATTTCAGTCCCTTTGGAAAGATAACCAGGAGTGGTGACCTACAGTTTTGATGTATACTTCTTACTTTCTCTTCAGACTTTCCATTTTTACAATCTAATCTTTTTATAAGAAATGTATTCAGTGAAGCAGTAGAAACTTTAGCACTGATAGGTAACATTGAGTGACTGGTGTTTTATTTATTTATTTTTTTGTAGTACTGGGGATTGAACCCAGGGACATTCTACCTCTGAGCTACACCCCCAGCCCTATTTTTTATTCTTCATTTTGAAACAGGGTCTCACTAAGTTGTGGAGGGCCTCAATACGTAGCTGAGGCTGGCCGCAAACCAAGATCCTCCAGTCTGTCTCCCAAGTACTGGCATTTTAAAATGTTAATTCAATAAGAAAATTAAGTTTAGATTTATAGCTATGAGCAATATTTATCTTGCTACAATATGGGTATGTTATGTGTGAGATTCTATGCTTCTTTTAAAAAGGACATTCCTTTTACAAAGCCCCCATTAAAAATGTTTTTTCTTTTTCTGACCTTTGTGCTCATTTTGTGACTAAAATAGAATTATATAATTGAATAATTATAACATATTTCAAACAACTTTGAACTATAATTAGAAATATTATCTTTTAATTCCACAGATGATTAATCTTTTTTTGAATCATGGTAACCCGGGCTGCCCCCCCATTAAATCAGTGTTTCATAGGTTTTACAATATGAAAAACACTAGCACACATGTACAGATTATCTGCATAATGTATGATTATATGTCAGAATTTCCCTAAGCATACATACTTGAGCATGTAAGTTTCTGGTATTTAAGTTTCTAATCTTTTAAGAACAGGGATTTATGTGGATATTGGAGTTATTTGCTTTCTTTTGGTGAAAAGAACTGAAAACTCTGGGATAATTTTGTGATCTAGGGCAGTTGTGTTCAAATTTCAGTGTGTGTATCAATCAGGGCACAGGTTGGAGATGGAAACAACATGGTAATTAGAACATAGAAATTTCAGTATAAAGAATTATTAACTATTAATGGAGCATAACTACTAAGGGGTAAAGAGAATTCTAAAGTAAACAAAAATGGCAGGGGAGCAGTCCCTAGAGGTAGAGTATATAGGGAATGGATGCATTTCGAGGAAGATTCTCCATTCCCTAGTGTCCCCATGGCTGGGGGTCAGAGCTCTTTGGAGAGGTGTAACTGAGGCCCAGCAGATGGTGGAGATGCCATGAGGTGCCACAGCTGAAGGAGTGGGGTGAGCATTCCATGCAAGAGCATCTGCAAAGACCCTGAGATGCTTGCATCTTCCAGTCCTGTAAATGTTAGGATATTCATACTGCTTCACGAACTTCTAGCTTTTGGGGATAGCTTTTGTAGATGCTGAAATAACAGGAAAATTGTCTTACATTTGCATTAAACTTTACAAGGAATGTTTCATATGTTTTCTCATTTAAAACTCATAAGTTGAATATTTTGATATGCTCTCTCCCATCTTTTCCTAAGGATTGAAGCTGAGTTTCTCAGAATGATAGATACTATTCAGAACAGATATTTCTCTAGACTCATTTCTCATCAATTCTTATACTTATTCCTAAAAGCTGTAGCAGACACTTTCCTCATTAATCTTCATTTAACCTCCTTATTGGATTTATAATATTTCCCATTCCTTCTGTAAGACATACTACTGGATGATGACAGCCTGTGTGACACACTCGTTCAGCAGGACATGCTCTGGTATGCTCTAAACTACTTCTACTAGTTGTATGCTTACAAAGAGCCTGGTGCAAGCACTAGTGTGTTTCCAAATCTGTTTATTTCAATTAAACATATTATAATTACATGATTTACCTAAAAGGAATTTAAAGAATTGCGATATTAGTGCAAAAAGAGAACGGTATATAAGAAATAAAATTGAGACATTTTGGTACCAGCAAACAAATCTGGCAAATGAAACCATCCAAAAATCCTTCTAAGAGCTTGTATACATGCTAGCTAAAGTGCAATAAAAATTCTTAGAAATGCATAACTGTTTATGGGGGAATGGAAATCTCCAGGTCCCAGAGATAAAAAAGGGACTGTAAATCAAAGAAATATGAATCTTAGCTGATGCTAAGCCTTCCCTGGAGGTTGCAGCAGGAAGACTTTAATGCCTACATGGGGAAGGAAATGAGGTTGGTCCTGTATAGGCAGAGTTTGAAAGAAAATTCTCCTGTTGAGTTTGGATTGTGAAAGCCTACAACCTCTGTGAAAAGGTGGACTAAAAAAAGTAATCCACACACCAGCATAAGGGGATGATGAGAAAACTTATGTCTGTGAGTGAAGAAAAACAAGAAAAATCTTCCAGAACCTGATCCCCAAGCTTTGATATTATAATAGCCATATGGTCTAGGCACACTCCAGCCAATAAATTCAGTAAAAATTGCTGTGAACTGATGACATCCCTTGGTTACTGCATAGAAGAAAATGTAAAACTGCTTTGGAGGAATGCGTTTTCACCTCTGTGACAGAGGATTTTAATAGAACAAAACTTGCTTGCAACCCAAAACAGGCAAGACAACAACGTACCAGGAAGAAGATCCACCAGCACAATAAATAAATTCTCCAAACTTTTTGATATTAGAAAGCTCAATGAAAGTGATGAAATAAGTATATTAAAATAATAAAAATCTAAAAGGAAGTATTACAATAACTTCAAAGAGACAATGAAAAGATCAGACATGTTTGCAAATGAATCAAATAGAATTCCTAGAAATGGTTACTATATTCATGGGGTTGGGGGAACAATGGATGAGTTGGGAGGGGGACACCTAATGCAGTTCAGTGTGTCTGAATCATGTGCCAGCAGAGCTATGTTGGCTATGCATACAACAGGGATATAAAGATTATTGTAAAAATAGAATATGTCATTGAGGTTTTATTTATTTT